>BLSH010472532.1:571258-590148 GCA_018402905.1 Glandirana rugosa
CGTCGGGAGTAGAAACATTTTAAACGAGACAATTCACAAAAATAGAAAGGGCACACACAAACAACGAACGTCGAATGTAATTTACTTTAGTACAATACCAGTGACAATGGGTCTACAAGAAAATATACTTATAACCATTATTCGAGACGTACCAAACTCTAATGGTCCAGGTCGTTTCGCAATAAGGATCAACCCCGGAGTTATCTGACCTGGTATTTTAACAGGACGTATCCAAATATTTACAAACGGGAAGTCGACAGGGTCGTCACGGTAATGAGGTCAATTAAAGGTCCATCAATTTTAGGGGGTAATAATAGTGACAGGGTCGGGAACGTCGAGAAAGATAGACACGTTCCTCGTCTCAGAGGTGGAGGAGAAATTGTGACCCTCCAGATATTGTTTGAGGTTACTATTGGTAACATCACACGTGTGGGTATACGACTCTGCTCCTTGCACAGATAGAAAGAGCTGCAAGGGCTGGGACAGTGATAATAATGGGGGATTTTAACTACCTGGAAATTAACTGGAGTAATGGCACTGCTGGGACAGCTGAAGGGCAAACATTTATAAACCTATGCAGGACAATTTTATGGTCCAGTCTATTGAGGCCCCAACTAGGAATAACGCTTTGCTGGACCTGGTAATCTCAAACCATGCAGAGCTTATTACCAATATTCATATAAAAGAACATCTGGGTAACAGTGACCATAACATGATTTCATTTAATGTAAGCTGCAAGCAACAAACACACACGGGAAAGATAAAAACACTTAACAGAGCAAATTTTACAAAGATGAGGGCTGCTCTCCAGGACTTAGACTGGGAGGGAATATTGGCATCGATGAACACAGAACAGAAATGGGAATTTTTCAAAAAAACTGTATGCAAACTCACTGCAAAGTATATTCCCATGGGCAATACATTTAAAAGGCTAAAAAGAAAACCTATGTGGCTCTCGGCCAAAGTTAAAAAAGTTATAAATGATAAGAAAAGAGCATTTAAAAAATATAAAAATGAGGGAACACCAGATGGCATCCATCCATGGATCCTAAAGGAATTGAGCTCTGTCATTTCAAAGCCATTGTATCTCATTTTTAGGGACTCCTTAATGACTGGAATAGTACCACTGGATTGGCGTAGGGCCAATGTGGTGCCCATATTTAAAAAGGGATCAAAGTCTTTACCAAGTAACTATAGACCTGTTAGTTTAACTTCTATAACTGGGAAGATACTGGCGAGTTTAATAAAAGACCACATAGATGAGTTCTTTTGGATAAAAATATTTTAAGCATCAGACAGCATGGATTCATGAAAGACAGTTGTCAAACAAACCTGATTTCTTTTTATGAGGAGGTAAGTAAAACCTTGGACAATGGGGTGGCTGTGGACGTGGTGTACTTGGATTTTGCAAAAGCGTTTGACACAGTTCCCCACACACGGCTAATGTGTAAGGTAAAGTCTACAGGCTTGGAAAGATCAATTTGTAAATGGATAGAAAACTGGCTAAAAGACCGAATTCAGAGAGTAGTGGTTAATGATTCTTATTCTGAATGGTCTAAGGTTATCAGTGGTGTACCTTAAGGTTCAGTGTTGGGACCCTTACTTTTCAATATATTTATAAATGATATAGGGCCTGGGATTAAAAGTACCATTTCAGTGTTTGCAGATGACACCAAGCTATGCAGTGGAATAATGTCCTTGCAGGATGTCTCCAACTTACAAGCAGACCTCAATGCACTGTGTCTAATTGGGCGACTGTGTGGCAAATGAGGTTTAATGTTGATAAATGTAAAGTTATGCACTTGGGGGCTAAGAATATGCATGCATCGTACATACTAGGGGGAGTACAACTGGGGGAATCCATAGTGGAGAAAGATCTGGGGGGTTTTGGTAGATCATAAGCTTAATAATGGCATGCAATGCCAAGCTGCAGTTTCCAAAGCAAGCAAAATCCTTTCTTGTATGAGAGGTATGGACTCTAGAGATAGAGACATTTTGCCCCTGTACAAATCATTAGTAAGACCTCATCTGGAATATGCAGTTCAGTTTTGGGCACCAGTTCTCAAAAAGGATATAGGGGAACTGGAGAAAGTGCAGAGAAGGGCAACCAAACTAATAAGAAGCATGGAGGAGCTCAGCTATGAGGAAAGATTAGAGGATCTGAATGTATTCTCTCTTGAGAAGAGAAGATTAAGGGGGGATATGATCAACATGTACAAATATATAAGTGGTCCATATAGTGAACTTGGTGTTGAGTTATTTACTTTAAGGTCATCACAAAGGACAAGGGGGCACTCTTTACGTCTAGAGGAAAAAAGATTTAATCTACAAATACGGAAAGGTTTCTTCACAGTAAGAGCTGTGAAAATGTGGAATAGACTCCCTCCAGAGGTGGTTTTGGCCAGCACGGTTGATTGCTTTAAAAAAGGCCTGGATTCTTTCCTTAATGTAAATAATATAACTGGGTACCTAAAACATTTTTAGGTAAAGTTGATCCAGGGTGAATCCGACTGCCTCTCGGGAATGAGGAAGGAATTTTTCCCCCATTATAGCAAATTGGATCATGCTTTGCTGGGGTTTTTTGCCTTCCTCTGGATCAACTGTGGGTAAAGGATTGTATATGGGATTATTTGGTTATATATATATATATATATAAATGTTTTTTTTTTTTTTTTGGTTGAACTAGATGGACTTGTGTCTTTTTTCAACCTGACTATGTAACTATGATACCCTGAAGGTGCAATAGGATAGGTAGGACGAGAGCCACTGAAGAGCACAGTCACGGAGACTGAGGGAGTAAAGTTTTTTGAGGAGGAGGGGTGGTCGACAGTATCAAAGGCAGCCGAAAGGTTTTAGAGCAGTGGTTCTCAACTCCAGTCCTCGGGACCTACCAACAGGCCAGATTTTCAGTATTACCTTGGGGAGATGCAGACTAGAATACTGCAATCACTGAGCAGCAAATGATATCACCTGTGATGCATTTCAGTTATCCTGCAAACCTGACCTGTTAGTGGGTCCCGAGGACCGGAGTTGAGAACCACTGTTTTAGAGCATTGGGGAAGATGCCAGAAGAGAGGGAGAGATTGAAGATATGAGTTAGAGAGTGCAGGATAGAGTCAGGGGGTGAGCGTAGTATTTGAGAGGGAATAGGGTCCAGTGGACAGGTGGTTGTTAGAAAGGAGTTTAGCAATCTCGTTTATAGTAGTAGGTTTGAATAAGGATAGTGTTGATTGTGCTTGTTGACATGGGGTGTTAACTGGGGAAGATACCTGTAGAGTGGAGATTTCATAACAAATTGTGACAATCTTGCTTTTGAAGTGATTAGCAATCTCCAGGGCAGTGAGTGTGTTAGTGGGCGGAAGCGGTGGAGGATGAAGTAGGGGGTTGAAGGTAGAGAAGAGTTGACGGGGCTGGATGAGAAGGTGTTAATAAGAGTGGTAAAATAGGTCTGCTTGGCAGTGTGGAGGTGAGAATTGTATTTATGGAGGGCAGATTTGTATTAGTTGAAGTCTTTGAGAGACTTAGTCTTGTGCCACAGACGCTCAAGGGTGCGGCTACGCTTTTTGAGGTTTCTGGTGTCATCTGTTTGCCAGGGTTGTAGGGGTCAAGGCCTGATTTTGTGTGTGGTGAGGGGAGCGAGCTAGTCCAGGGTTGAGAACAGGGATTTATTGTAGATGGCAGTGGCTTGGTTGGGGCAGGACATGGGTGAGATTTTTTCATAGAGGTGGTCAGTAGCAGAATAGAGGAGAGAAGTGTTGAGTTGCCGAAGGTTTCTACGGGTGACGGTTAGGGGATTGGAGGGGAAGGTGGTGCAAGACAGGGAGAGAGAGAAGCTAATAAGGTGGTGGTCAGAGAGGGGAAAAGGATTGTTGGAGAAGTTGCATAGAGTGCATAGATAGGAGAAGACAAGGTCGGGGGTGTGAGTAGGAGCCTGAACCCATTGCTTCAGGTCAAAGGAGGAAGTTATACTAAGAAATTTAGAAGTAGCAGTAGTGTTAGTGTTAGAAGACTGCTGAGGGTTAATAGCATTTGATTGTTGTTTCCTCTAGTTCCTGGAGGAGCAGCCCTATTTGAACTTCCTGTAGCAAGTGCTGTCTGATCTACAGTGTGTTAGTGAGTTCCTGTGACCTGTTTTCCCAGTCCTCCTGTATCTGTGACCCGGCTTGCCTGACCTCTGATTGAACTCTGCCTGTACCGACCACGTCTCTGCCTAACCCTCTTGTACCTCAGCCGCCCACCTGTTTACGACCCTGCCTGCACCCGACGTCCCTCTTGCCTGTTCCTTTGTACTGCACTAGCCTGCCTAATACCGACCCGGCCTGCATCACCACTCTTCTGTCAGCACGAGCTCCTGGAGGATCTTCACAACACCATCTGCATCCGCACCAGCCCTTGTGCCCCCTTGTGCTCCGGAATCTCCTGTTTCCTCTATCAGGGGTTCCCGAACCAGGGCCGTAAGAGAGGTTGCCCTCTGCATAATCAGACTCCACCAACAGGTACGTGACTGTATCAGACAGCCATGACTGAGTCCGAGCAGGGGCCCTCTCCGCTGCATGGACTATGTCAGCATTTGGATGGTCTCTCTGAAGCCGTGCAGCACCTGCAAACAGACTACACCCAGCTACAGTCCCAGCTTCTGGAATATGCCTCGCTGGCCCCATCAGGGGCTGGCCTGCTGGCAACGGAACCCTCAGTGCCCTTACCAGAACGGTTCTCAGGGGACCGTAGGAAGTTCCGAGTGTTCAGTTGCGCCTGCAAACTTTACCTCAGCCTGCAGACCCACCCCACACCTTCTCCCTGGAATCCACAAAGGTGGGGCTGGTGATTTCCTTACTTCGGGATGAGCCCCAATTATGGGCCCACCGGCTCTTGGAGCAAGGGGCACCTGAAGTGTCGGATTTAACCCAGTTCTTCCAAGCGATGGCGCGGCTATATGAAGATCCGCATCAGGCGACTACTGCTGAAGCCGCACTCCACGCCCTCCGTCAAGGCCGCTGTCCGCAGAGGAGTATGTATCCGAGTTCAGGCGTTGGAGCTCCGACACAGCCTGGAATGAAGCTGCTCTGCACCACCAGTTCCGGCGGGGCTTGGCCGACCCCTGAAGGATGAGATGGCCCATGTGGGGGTGCCAGTCTCCCTGGAGAGGCTTATCGATCTGGCCATCCAGATCGATCAACGCCTTCAAGAACGCAGAGCAGAAAGGGCTAAGGTGAACCTGCGACCCTCCTGGATGCTACCTCCCACCGGGTGGTTGCCAAAGGGCACCCTGACCAGTTCCAGCATACCCACCTCTCCTCCTCCGAGGCCGCCTGGACCCCAGCAGCGGGGCTTGGCGCTCCCGCACTGACTTCTGAAGAGAGCCAGCGCCGAAGAAACCTCCGCCTCTGCCTCTACTGCGGAGAGCCGGTCTGCGCTCTTGCCCAGCCAAAGTGGGAAAATGCCTAGCTACCTCCCCGCAACCAGCACCCGTCGGGACAGCTCATCTCACCCTCTCTCTGTGTCTACAGTTTCCCGGAGGAGCCATTACCGCTCCCGCCATTGTAGACTCTGGGGCCTGCAGCTGTTTCCTGGATTTGACTTTTGCTGCACAACATGGGATACCCCTGCAACCCAAGACCCGCAGGATGGCGGTGCACCTGGTTGATGGTACAACCATAAAATCTGGTCCAGTCTCACAGGAGACCATCCCCCTGACCACTACGGTGCTGGGCGGCCATCAGGAGATACTCACACTTGATGCCATTGCCTCTCCCATCTTCCCTGTCATCGTAGGACTACCCTGGCTTCAGGCCCATAACCCCACCATTGACTGGTACACTGGGAGAGTTCAGTTCCAGTCCCCGTACTGCCACCAGCACTGCTTCCCCCAAGCTTCTGGGACAAACCCTGCTCTACTAACCCTGGATCTTGACCCTGAGCCTAAAATCCGTCAGCTCGTTCCCAGTATCTACCACACTTTCTTGGACGTTTTCAGCAAGAAGGGGGCTGAGACCCTTCCGCCTAATAGACCATATGACTGTTCCATTGAGCTCCTCCCTGGCACAGAGATTCCCTTCGGCAGAATATATCCACTTTCTGAGCTGGAACTCAGCGCTCTGAAGACTTATATTGAAGACAACCTCAACAAGGGCTTTATCCGTCCTTCTACTTCCCCGGCTGGGGCAGGCATCTTTTTCGTGGAGAAAAAGGACCATTCCCTGCGACCATGTATCGATTACCGGGAACTCAATTAGGTCACAGTGAAAAATCGATACCCGCTTCCACTTGTCCCAGAGCTATTCCAGCACCTGGGGACCGCTGTTGTGTTCACCAAACTGGACCTCCAGGGAGCTTACAACTTGGTACGGATCAGAGAAGGTGACGAATGGAAGACGGCTTTTCGTACTCGCTTCGGTCACTTCGAGTACCTGGTGATGCCTTCTGGGTTATGCAATGCCCCAGCCACTTTTCAGCACTTTATAAACGACATCTTCCGGGACTTTCTTGACCTCTTTGTCATTGCCTACCTTGATGATATCTTGATCTTCTCACCTTCCCTGGAGCTCCCCCGTTCCCATGTCAAACAGGTACTGGGTCGCCTCCGTCAACACGGCCTCAATGCCAAACCAGAAAAGTGTGAATTTGAGCAGGCAAGCATACAATTCCTTGGACTTGTAATTTCTGTCGGAGGCATCAAGATGGACCCCCAAAAGGTCTCTGCCATTCTGGACTGGCCTGCCCTGGTTGACAGAAAGGGAATCCAGAGGTTTATTGGATTTGCAAACTTCTACAGGAAGTTTATCCGGGGATTTTCCTCCATCTCCCCTATCACACACCTGACCAAGCAGGGTGTCCCGTTCCGCTGGACTCCTGAGGCGCAAGCAGCCTTTGAGAAGCTTAAGAGACTATTCACCTCTGCACCCATCCTTAAGCACCCAGACCCCGCTCTGCCCTATGTTCTGGAGGTTGACGCATCCGAGGTGGCAGTCGGGGCTATTCTTTCTCAAAGGCAGGGTACTAAGGTGCTACTTCATCCAGTGGCGTTCTTTTCACGCAAGCTATCCCCCGCTGAAAGAAACTATGATGTGGGGGACCGGGAACTTCTTGCTATCAAGGCTGCCCTGGAAGAATGGCGGTATCTCCTAGAGGGGGCAGCACATCCCATTCTCATCTATACAGATCACCGCAACTTGGAATACCTGAGGATTGCCAGGAGGCTGAAACCCTGCCAAGCCCGATGGGTGCTGTTCTTCGCCTGATTTTCCTTTCACATCACCTACAGGCCCGGGTCGAAGAACACCAAACCAGACTCTTTGTCTCGTATGTTCAACATACCGGAAGCTCCAGTATCCCCTGACACTATATGGTCTCCAGGAAGCTTCTTGTTGTTGCAGGAGGACGTGTTGTCACGGATCCGGCAAGTTTCCCTGGGGCCAATCCCCCTTCCGGGAACTCCTCTGCAGCCCAAGGATGGGTTATTCTGGCATGGCACCAAGATATTTGTACCGGGGCATCTGCGAACCGCACTCTTAGACCTCTGCCATGACCACCGCCTCGCTGGGCACTTCGGGGCACGTAAGACTTTGGAATTAGTGCAGCACACGTTCTGGTGGCCCCGAGTTAGAGAGGACTGTAAGGCCTATGTGGGATCATGCACTACCTGCAGCCGATGTAAGGGGAGTAAAACTCGGGCTTGGGGCCTTCTTAAACCGTTTCCTGTTCCGGAGAGGCCCTGGAGCCACATGGACTTCATTGTGGAGTTACCCCCCTCCGAAGGTTGCTCTACCATCTTTGTGGTAGTGGATAGACTGTCTAAGATGGCCCACTTTCTACCTATGAAAGGCACACCTTCGGCCGCAGAAACAGCCAGAATATTCATTAAGGATATTGTCCGGTTGCACGGGATCCCAACGGATGTGGTATCTGACCGTGGCGTGCAATTCACGTCCAAGTTCTGGAGGTCTTTGTGTAAATCGCTGAAGATCGGCCTGTCCCTGTCCTCCGCATACCATCCCCAGACGAACGGCCAGACGGAGCACACCAGACTCTTGAACAATATCTACACTGTTTCTCGTCGTTCTCCCAGGACGACTGGGTTACGCTCCTACCGCTGGCGGAGTTCGCATATAACAACTCGGTTCACTCGGCCACCCAGCAGTTACCCTTCTTTGCTAACTTTGGCTACCATCCCGTCTTCTTGTCCAATGCCTGCCCGGAAAACTCGGTGCCCACTGTGACTGACTTACTGAATTTTTTTTCCTCCAATAACAAACTCCTGCAGGAGACAATGGCACGAACACAGGCGGCCAATAAGGAGACCTATGACAAGAAGAGGTGGGGCGAACTAAACTTGGAGCCAGTTAATCTGGTATGGCTCTCCACCCTCAACTTGAGATTGGCATGCCCATCAAAGAAGCTTGGCCCTAAGTTCATAGGACCCTTTCCCATCAAACGAAAGGTCAATGAAGTGGCCTATGAAATGGAACTGCCTGAGTTATTCCGCATCCACCCAGTTTTTCATGTGTCCTTGTTGAAGCTTAAGGTCTCCGACCCTTTTCCTGATCGACAAACAGGTCCACCAGCACCAGTATTGGTTGATAGATCAGAAGAATTCGAGGTGGAGTCCACTCTGGATTGCAGGAGGAGAGGTGGCACCATCCAATACCTGGTTAAATGGAGGGGCTATGGGCCCGAAGAGAGCTCTTGGGAGCCTGAAGAGAATTTACATGAAGAGGCCCTGATCAGGACCTTCTGGAGAAGGAACCCGACCAAGAGAACTCGTTTGGGCATCCGGAGGCTGCCCCTTGGGGGGCAATGTTAGAAGACTGTGCTGAGGGTTAATAGCTTTTAATTGTTGTTTCCTCTAGCTCCTGGAGGAGCAGCCCTATTTGAACTTCCTGCATCCTGTAGCAAGTGCTGTCTGATCTACAGCGTGTTAGTGAGTTCCTGTGACCTGTTTTCCCAGTCTTCCTGTATCTGTGACCCGGCTTGCCTGACCTCTGATTGAACTCTGCCTGTATTGACCATCTGCCTGCCTACGACCATGTCTCTGCCTAACCCTCTTGTACCTCAGCCGCCCACCTGTTTACGACCCTGCCTGCACCCGACGTCCCGCTTGCCTGTTCCTTTGTACCGCACTAGCCTGCCTAATACCAACCCGGTCTGCATCACCACTCTTCTGTCAGCACAAGCTCCTGGAGGATCTTCACAACACCATCTGCATCCGCACCAGCCCTCGTGCCCCCCTGTGCTCCGGAATCTGTTTCCTCTATCAGGGGTTCCTGAACCAGGGCCGTAAGAGAGGTTGCCCTCTGCACAATCAGACACCACCAACAGGTACGTGACAGTTAGTGTTAACTGGGATGGTGAAGTCCCCAAGAAGGATTGTGGGAATTTCAGAAGATAGAAAGTAGGGTAGCCAGGCAGAAAATTCATCAAGGAAAGTTGACAGTGGTCCAGGAGGCCGGTAGATCACAGCAATTCTTAGGGAGGTTGGAGAGAATAGACGTATACAGTGGGCTTCAAATTATGAGAGTGACAGAGAGGGAGGAGAGTGAAGAACCTGAAAGGTACTCAGTGGGGATAAGAGGAATTCCACTCCACCTCCCTTGCGTCTATTAGGCCTAGGGGAGGGAGTCCAGAGAAGACCACCGTGGGAGAGGGAAGCAGGAGAAGGAGAATCACATTCGTGGACCCAGGTTTTGGTGATAGCAAGTAGATGAAAGGAATAAGTGACCAATAGGTCATGAAAAGCAGTGAGCTTGTTGCAGACAGAGCGGGCGTTCCAGAGGGCAAAGTAGAAGAGGAGGCTGGTTTTGGGAAGAAGGGGGATGGAGATTAAATTGCGTAGATTGCAACTACTGCCAGAGGGTGTGGGGTGGTGGTGATGTGTGTAGTTAAATGAGAGAGGCCCAAAGTTTGGGGAAATATCTCCAGAGGCTAGGAGAAGCAGAAGAGAGAGGGAAGCAACATGGGAATATGATTTATATGAGGGGACATGCTTGAACATCCTGGTTTTGTTATCATGTGGGCATAGAGTTAGAAAGAGGTGATCAGTGCAGTAACAGGGAGAGGGGAGAAGTGAGGATGATGTGTACAGATTGTGGGGTGGGGAAGAGGGGTGAAGAAAAATAGGATTTTATTAAGAACTTACCGTAAAATCCTTTTCTCTGAGTTCATTGACAGACGCAGCCTCTATTCATGACACGTGGGTTATGCACCTTTTACTAGGAGTAGACTAGGCAGAATGAAAGTTCAGAAAGCAAAGCTGGCCCTCCCAGGGGGCCATTCTCACTCAGCACATAACCCCTCAGCTCTGCATAGCATCTCAGTTCGTAACAAGCCGTACAAACACAACACAGAGGGGTAGGTGCTGCCTCTGTCAATGAACTCAGAGAAAAGGATTTTACGGTAAGTTCTTAATAAAATCCTATTTTCTCTTACGTTCATTGACAGACGCAGCCTCTATTCATGACACGTGGGGACGTCCCAAAGCGGTGTCAAACAAGAGGGGTGGGTAAACAAAAACTCAACAGAAAGATCTCGGGAGGCGCCAGCCGCACCTACACCGCCGCCTGCAAAACCTTGCGGGCCAAAAGCAGCATCCGCAGATGCTGACACATCAACTTTGCAAAACTTAACAAAAGTGTGCACCGAGGCCCAAGTAGCCGCCTTGCACACCTGAGACACCGACGCTTGGTGTCTAAACGCCCAGGAAGTGCTAATCGCCTTGGTGGAATGAGCCGTGACCGGAAAAGGGGGTACTTGGCCCCGAACAGTATACGCATGGGTCACGGTCTGTCTGATCCAACGTGAAACAGTGGCCGACGAAGCCGCCAACCCTTTGCGCGGCCCATCCATCAGCACAAACAGCGCATCCGACTTCCGAAAAGGAGCTGTGGCTGCCAAATACACCCGCAAGGCCCTCACCACATCCAAGGAATGCAGAGCAATCTCCTTAGGATGAGACGGGCGCGGACACAACGAAGGGAGGACAATGTCTTCATTAATGTGAAGAGGAAACCACCTTCGGTAGGAACGAAGGAGACGGACGCAACACCGCCTTATCCTTGTGTAGGACCAAATAAGGCGACCTACACGACAAAGCTGCCAATTCAGAAACCCACCTAGCGGATGTAATAGCCACCAAGAAGGCGACCTTCTGAGACAGCAATTGTAGGGGAATATCCCTGATCTGCTCATATGGCGGTTTCTGCAGCACAGAAAGTACCAAGCTCAGATCCCACGGTGCCAGGGACGACCGTACCTGAGGAGCCACAAGATGTACACCCTGTACAAATGTACGGATCAAAGAATGCGTTGCCAAAGGACGCTGAAACAGAATCGCCAGAGCGGAAATCTGGCCCTTGAGGGTGCTCAAAGCCAACTTTTGGTCCAGGCCTTGTTGAAGAAAGGCCAGCACCCGAGCAACTGCAAAAGAACGGGGGTTCCAACCCCCCGCCTCGCACCAGGCAATATAGGCTTTCCAGGTGCGATGATAGATCTTGCGCGAAGTACACTTGCGCACCTTAAACATGGTGGGGATCACTGACTCAGAGACCCCCTGTCCCTCAGTACCTGGGACTCAATAGCCATGCTGACAAAGCCAGCGATGGTAAAGCAGGGTGCAAGATGGGACCTTGCGACAGTAGATCCTCACGAAGCGGGAGTCGCCAGGGAACTTCTGTTACCATCTGCACCATGTCGGCGTACCAAGGGCGCCGAGGCCAATCCGGAGCCACCAGGATTCCCTCCACTTCTATCCTGCGCAACAACCGCGGTAGAAGCTTGAGGAGGAAAAGCGTACAGAAGCCTGTACCGGGGCCATGGGGCCACCAGGGCATCTGTGGCTGCCGCCAACGGGTGCCTTGACCTGCACACAAAGGTCTTTACCTTGTGATTGAATCTGGACGCCAGGAGATCCACACCTTTTGCAAATCTGGCGAAACACCTCTGGATGCAGGGACCATTCTCCCTGGTCCAGCTTTTGGCGACTGAGGAAGTCCGCCTTCTAATTTTCTACGCTCGGAATGTAGATAGCGGAGATTGCTGGCACGTGAAGCTCTGCCCACCTTAGAATGTGAAAAACAAGACGGTGGGGGAATGGGACTTTAAATGAAGCTAGTTAGCCTGGTAAGGCTGGTGCTTCCATCCCTATAAACTATAAATAGTAAAATTGCAAAATATGCAAGGGAAAAAAGGGGGGAGTGGGACTTTAAATGAAGCATGTGGTTGTCATATGGTACCGTTGATGGATAACATAGAGAGAGGGTTAGATAGGTAAAATGTTTTATTATTGTATAAGGGCAAGTAAGTAATACATCTATGGTCACAGAAGTGATCCAAAAATACATCTATGGTCACAAAGGAGATCTAAGATAGTATAGTGTAATATACATTATACAATATACATCATACATTTTGTACATTTAACATGCAATTATATTAATAAAGCTTGGCATGGCAAGATTCCCCATCCATCAATCTCGTATTATATACACAACAATATTGAATTAGCATAGTAAGAGGCTGCATGGCCCATGACCCAATATTCCTGGGGTATTAGCCCTGGATATAACCATAAAAATGAAGGATGGTGGTAAGTCATCAAACATATATTAAACGGCAGAAACACGGCAGTGGTAACTCGACGCGTTTTGTGGCTAAAAGAGGCCACTCATCAGGAGCAAGCATGTTATAGTCTCCAATAGAAAGGAAAAATAATAATGAGGGGGGTAAAAAAGTTACACACTCGCTCGTATCCTCATACAGATAACTGGGGCCTCCAATGTCCATAGGAGGCCACCACACAATCTAGTAGGGGAAGTACTCACAGTCCGTGCGCCGACACCGGAGAACCGACCAGGGCGGGCCATGCTGGAAGAGCATCCTGATCTGGGACTGTGCTGGCGGACAAGGCGGTTATTCATCAACGGTACCATATGACAACCACATGCTTCATTTAAAGTCCCACTCCCCCCTTTTTTCCCTTGCATATTTTGCAATTTTACTATTTACACCTTAGAATGTGGGCTGCCTCTGCCGCCGAGCTTCTTGTTCCGCCTTGATGGTTCACGTACGCTACCGCAGTGGCGTTGTCCAACTGAACCCGAAAGGGGAGGCCGCGCAGCCTCGCTGGCCAGCGGGTGAGACAGAGCCTGATCGCCCTCAGCTCCAACACATTGATCGGAAGACGAGACACCTGCGCCGACCAATGGCCCTGAGCCGACAGGTGCCCCAGGATTCTTCCCCAGCCCGAGAGGCTGGCATCCATCATGACTATCGACCATTCCAGTGGAAGAAAGGACTTCCTCACGGTCATTGCCGGGGCCGGAAGCCACCAGGTCAACGGCCCCCTGGTCTGATGATCCAGCTGGACCAGTCGATCCAGGGACAAGACCCACTGCAGCTGTATCTCTCGCTGCAGGAGCCGGGTGTGACTCTGGGCGTATGGTATTACCTCGAAAGTCGAGACCATGAGCCCCAACACCCGCATGCAGAAACGTAAAGAGGACCACCGCCGTGACAACAGAGTTCGCACCGCTGCTTGCAGCGTCAGCAACTTGTCCGGAGGTAGGAATACCTTCGCCTGCACCGTGTCCAAAGTCAGACCCAGATATTCCAGCAACAGGACGGGGTCAATGTCGACTTCTGCAGATTGATTAGCCAACTGAAGTCCCTCAGTGAGGGCAGGGTGATAGCAACATTTTCCTCCAGAGCCGGAGCTGACTCCGCTCGTAGGAGAAGATTGTCAAGGTAGGCTACCACCTTGCCTCTCAGTCTCAGCAGAGCCAGCACCGGAGCCAGCAGCTTGGTGAATGCCCGTGGAGCCGAGGCTAGGCTGAAGGGAAGAGCCACAAACTGGTAACGGAGGTCCCCCACAGCAAAGCGCAGAAATCGCTGGTGCCTGGCACAAATGGGAACGTGAAGATATGTGTCCCTGATGTCCAGGGATGCCAGCCAATCCCCTGGTGCAGGGTGGCCACGACCGAAGGACTGACTCCATCCTGAATTTGCGCGCCTTCACAAAGTGATTGAGTGCTTTTAAGTCCAGAACCGGCCTGACCCCCCCCTTCTATGGCACCACAAAGAGGTTCGAGTAGAAGCCGCGAAATCTCTCCGCTGGAGGGACTGGCACAATTAGCAGGGCTAGCCGACACTCTGAAGGAAGTCTTATATTGGACGGGAAGAATCTGTCCGGGGGCCGAGTACTGAACTCTATCTTGTACCCGGAGAACACCACCTCCCGCACCCAACGGTCGGAGATGCGAACGGCCCACCGGTCCGCGAACCCCAGAAGTCGGCCTCCCACCCAAGAGACAGGCAGGGGCAACCCATCATGCGGGGGAGGACTTTTCCTCCGACTTCTCGGGCTTGAGCTGCCAGGGACGCTTACCGGAGCCAGAGGTAGACTTGCCGGGCCGGGAGCTCCTGCCCGCCTGACCGGACGCATGAAAAAAAACGCTTCTGCCCAGAGGGCTGAGGCCCCTGCTTGCAGCGTTAGTCACGCCGCTTGGGTTCCGGAAGAAACATACTCTTCCCCCCGGTGAAATCGTTAATGATTTCATCCAATATGGGCCCAAAGAGCCGACCACCCTGAAAAGGCAGATCCGTGAGGCCCCTTCTTGGACGTGTGGTCACCCGACCAGCGTCGCAGCCACAGCAGGCGCCTAATGATGATTGCAAAAACAGACATTTTCGACAACACCGGCACCAAGTCCAGAGCTGCATCACAGAGGTAACGAAGCCCCTGCACCAGGTGGTTAGCCCGCTGCACGGATTCAGGTGAATCTGCGCCGCCCGAGCCTCACTCCACTCCATCGCACACTACGTGAGTGACTGAACTACCATGACCGACGCCAAGGCCGGCCGTATGGCTGCCCCCGCCACCAGAAAGAGTACCTTGGATACTGCTTCCGTCTGCCTATCGGCCGGGTCCCTGAATGAGGGGGACCCCTCCAAGGGAATAGTTGTCGCCTTATTCAGGCGGGCCACTGGTGGATCCACCGCAGGGGAGACCCATTTCTGTAACAGGCTGTCCTCAAAGGGATAGCGCACAGAAAAACGGTTTGGCAGGGTAAAGGAATTTAGCGGACATTGCCATTCCTTATAGACATACTGGTCAAAATACTGGAGGTAGGGAAACACCTTTGGGGTACGGGAGGGTTTCTTGGACCCAAACGTATAGGCAGATGCCTGTAACTCCCCAGCCTGATCCAGGTGTAGTGAATTACGGACGCCTATGACCAGGGCGCCCACCAGCGCCCTTTCGCGCTACAGAGGCCCCCGGGTCCTCCTCCCCATCCGAAGGCTCCAGCTCCCCATCCGAGAGCTCCACGGGGGTCCCTGTGACCCCCGAGCCCCTTTCCGGCTGCGAGTCCTCCTCAGAAGATTGCGGGGGAAGTGGACGCTTTTTGGGACCCCCTACTCCGGTCCGGTTCCCCCCGGACGAAAAACTCTTCCAAGATTGAGGTTAACTGATCCAGGGGAACCAGAGCTCCCAGCACGGCCTGTGCCTCTGTGGAACCCTCTGGAGAAGCAACTGCTGGACACTTACGAGGCCTACCAGCCATACAAAGCCACCCCCTGCAAAGCCTCAGTACTGCCCAGTGGGACCCAGCACCGCCGCTCCCGCACCCCAGGGAGAGAAGCCGTGCGCTTGAAAGAGGCCGCCCTGTCTGCCAATGCCTCCGCTGCTGAGGTATTTGCCGCTGCTGCTGCGGTCCCGGGAGAAGGAATGGCGCCAAAAGCACATGGGAAACTCCCATACAGGGAAACCAACCAAAAATGGGCGCCAGCAGACACAAGAGGCCAAACCACTTGCAAAATGGCGGCGACCGCGACTCCGGGAAAATGGCGGCCGATGCCACCAAAATGACGGCGGACACTGCATGGCGGCGGACGGCCACAGCCGCGAACAGGCGAGTGGCCGGGTAGTCAGGCGGGCGTCAGGGGGGAGAGAGAAGGCATGACCAGGGACCAGTGTACCTGTACCCCCCCCGACTGGAACGGGCACCACTAGTCGCCCCCTCTCCACCACCAGATGGGAGGGGGGTGTCACTCACCCATCCAGACGAGCGTAGCGGGTAGCCACCCGGTGCAGACCTTCCTCCCCCCAGGTGGGGAGGGATACTGTAGGCCAAGCGACCCCTGGAGCAGGCCACAGCCTGGACACTGGGTACGCAGGTGGGGCGTTTAACCCACCGGCCACCCGCACGGAAGGGGCACGATGCGGCGGACCCCACCATAGCTAAGGGTGGCTCGCATCCTGTCGGCCGTGCTGGGTAGATGGCAGGACTATGAACATCCGCGTGCTCCCCAGCCGACTACTTGATTGCAGTCTTCATCAGAAGGCTTGCACAAAAGAAAGAAAAGAAAAAGACAAAAAAAATAGGGTAACCGCAGTTCCCAGCAAGGAACCAGGTCTAACTCCTTGCACTAGGCAGAAGAAAACTGAGATGCTATGCAGGGCTGAGGGGTTATGTGCTGAGTGAGGACAGCCCCTGGGAGGGGCCAGCTTTGCTTTCTGAACTTTTGTTCTGCCTAGTCTACTCCTAGTAAAAGGTGCATAACCCATGTGTCATTAATAGAGGCTGCGTCTGTCAATGAACGTAAGAGAAAGATAGGTTGAGGAGAGAGGCTGCTATTGTGAAAAGGAGAGGTAAGGTATGAATGTTTCAGAGAGGAAAGTGTGATGTTTTGGAAATTAGGTTACCTGTAGTAAGTGAGTTGCACCAACAGCACACTGACACCAGGTCACATAGGCACATTTAACCCCTTGATCACCCACTGATCGCCCCCCCCAGTTAACCCTTTCACTGCGTCACCCCCTGTCACAGTATCTGATTTTTAGCGATCGCTGTACTTGTGACCCTTGTGACACTAAATAAGTGTTAGGCTAGGCTAGTACTAGTCCTAGTTAGGTGAAAAGACCCCCCTTGCCCCCCCCCAATAACGTTTTTAACCCCTTGATTGCCCCCTGTGATCACCGTATAAGTGTCACGGGTGACGCTAGCTAGATAGATAGTTTTTTTTTCAATCAGATTACCCGCCGTAAATACCTTTTATAGGTTTTAACCCATGATCGCCCGGCGGTGACCCCAGTTAGGTTTTAGTATGCGTTAGCGTCAGTGTAAATGCCAGGCAGGGTCAGTTAGCGAGGTACTCTGACACGCATGCATGCACGCACGCACATTAGGTAGGTGCTAGATATTATTGTAGTATCTGATCAGATCAATATCTGCAATCTGATCAGATATATATTAGCGTCCCCACTAGATTAGGGTTCTAAAAAACGCAGTGTTAGCGGGATCAGCCCAGATAACTGCTAGCACCTGCGTTTAGCCCCTCCGCCCAGCCCAGCCCACCCAAGTACAGGATCAATAGATCGCTGTCACAAAACACAACACACATATCTGCAGCCTTCGCAGAGATCAGGCCCGATCCCTGCGAATTCTGACAGTGAATTTGGTAGCGTTTGAGGCAGGCTCTGACAACCAGGTGCGCTTTTTTGCCTGTGAGTCACGCTAGTGTATGCTTCAAATTTAGAAAGTCCAAAATGTCTGGCCGCATGTACACTAGCGAAGAGGCCTACAATATGCTGAGTTTGACAGATGAGAGTGATGGGGAAGACTCACTGTCAGAATCAGGCTCAGCATATGAACCTGTAGATAGCAGCGGCACCCTGACAGATAGCTCTCACGACAAAGTTGTGGTCCCTGCTAGAGCCAGGCGTACCAGACCCCGTTCTGCTGTCACTGATGTGCGTGAACCGCAGGGCTCTCGTATGCAGCAGAGAGCCAGTACTAGTGCTGCTACCCATTCTGGTGACCTGGCGAGCACCAGCGGCCTAGTACGCCCTGGACGTAGACAAACCAGCACTGCAGTAACACTTGGTGACATGGCGAGTCCCATAAGTGCAGTACAAGCTGGTGTGGCTAGCACGAGTAATGCCCCGCAGCCACGAAGAAGACGAACACAGGCCCGCAGAACCCATAGTGCCCTTCCTGACGTGCTTGCAAACCCTGATTGGCAACCCCCCACTGATGCAGCGCCCGTACTTCCCCCATTCACTGCCCAACCCGGAATCACGGTGAATACAGCTGATTTTATGGCCATTGATTTTTATTCGCTGTATTTCACGGAAGATCTCTATAGATCTATTGTGGACCAAAGCAATTTATATGCTGGTCAATTCATCGCCATTAATCCCCATTTGATGCTTGCCAGAGACTGGAAACCAATCACGGTTCCAGAACTTAAGACCTTTCTGGGCCTTTCCTTCCTCATGGGCATAACCAAAAGATCTGAATTGCGGTCATATTGGTCCACGCACCCAATTCACCATATGACCATGTTCTCTGCTTGCATGTCCAGGACATGATACGAGCAGATTTTGCGGTTCATGCACTTTAGTGATAATGAACTTAGTCGTCCACGGGGTGACCCTGAATTTGACCGGCTCTACAAAATTCGGCCCCTCATAAACCATTTCAACCAGAAGTTTGCCACACTTTTTATTCCCAACAAAGTTGTGTGTGTGGACGAGTCCCTGATTAAATTTTCTGGCCGTCTTGCTTTCAAGCAGTTTGTCCCCAGCAAGCGTGCCAGATACGGGGTCAAGATGTATAAGCTCTGTGACAGGGCCACAGGCTATACACATAGTTTCATGGTTTATTTATTTATTTATTTCAGGTACTTATATAGCGCCGTCAATTTACGCAGCGCTTTACATATACATTGTACTTTCACATCAGTCCCTACCCTCAAGGAGCTTACAATCTAAGGTCCCTAACTCACATTCATACATATACTAGGGCCAATTTAGACAGGATCTAATTAACCTCACAGCATGTCTAAATTGGCCCTAGTATATGTATGAATGTGAGTTAGGGACCTTAGATTGTAAGCTC
>BLSH010472532.1:594706-615933 GCA_018402905.1 Glandirana rugosa
ATGTTGGGGGGGGGGGGGGTTTACTGGGGTAAAACCTTTCATCTGTGGGGTTCCTTAAACGACTCTCCGTACAACTCGGGTAACTTATAAAATAAAAAAACATGGGGTATCCCCGTACTCAGGAGAAGCAGCAGAATGTATTTTGGGGTGTAATACCACATATACCCATGGCATATGTGAGCAATATATAATTTCAGTAACAACTTTGTGCAATTTGTTTTTTATTTTTTGGTCATCTTTTAATCACTTATGACAAAAAAATAAAATATTCAATGGGCTCAACATGCCTCTCAGCAAATTCCTTGGGGTGTCTACTTTCCAAAATGGGGTCATTTGGGGGGGGGGGGGGTTGTACTGCCCCTCCATTTTAGCACCTCAAGAAATGAGAAAGGCAGTCATAAAATAAAAGCTGTGGAAATTCCAGAAAATGTACCCTAGTTTGTAGACGCTATAACTTTTGCACAAAGCAATAAATATACGTGATTTGGCTTTTTTTTACCAGAGACATGTGGCTGAATGCATTTTGGCAAAAATTTATGACTAAAATTTAGTTTATTGTATTTTTGTAATAACATAAAGTTGAAAATATCATTTTTTTTCAAAATTTCCGTCGCTTTTTTGTTTATATCGCAAAAATTAAAAAGCGCAGTGGTGAACAAATACCACCAAAAGAAAGCTCTATTTGTGGGAAAAAAAGGACGCAAATTTTGTTTGGGTACTGCATTGCACGACGGCGCAATTACCATTTGAAGCGGCGCAGTGCCAAATTGAAAAAAGTGCTCCGGTCCTAAAGCTGGAAATCCTTCCGGGGCTGAAGTGGTTAAAGTCCCAATTTTTTGCCCTTTACCTTTTATGTCAGTGCTCTATTGTGAAGTGGTGGGGAGGATTCCCTGGCATTCACCCTCCTTTCCTCTTGCTCCCATTGACTTGATAGAACTCATCTTGAATCATTTAATATAAAGCAAGGTCAGTGTCTGTAGGAAGGTGTGGGGGGTGCAGTTGAGCCCCTCCTTGTTGTTTGTTTAATTTTTGTGCTTCTTTTCTTAAAGGCTCTAGGTACCTGTCCTTGAGCTGTGATTTGAAACATCTCCACATCATTTTCCCATTCACCATATGACTAGGAAATCCTCATCCATTGAGCTCTGAAGGCGAAATCCTTTCGAGTATTGTTATTGGGTAGGTATAGTTCTTATACTATTCTTTCTAGACAAGATTCTCATATGTTGAGGATTTACATCCGTTGAGGGACTAGGTATATGATATACTCCCCTTTTTTTTTTTCCTTCTTTCTCTCTTCCTCAAGCCGCCTCTCTGAGCTCCCCTATGGTTGGTTCCTTGGGCTTATCGCAATACATGTGTGATTAATTCTTTTTTATTTTGTCATAGACAAAGTATGTCCAGATATATAAATTGCATTCTGCTACACGCCCCTGACGAAAGGCTTGAACCTGAAACGCGTCAGCCTTTCTTCCTCTTTCGTAGGATGGCAGATTGATGTTAAGGAACCTACACGCAGATGTGTGCGATCGGGCTGCATTTGAAGAATCCAATATTTTAACAGAATACGTTTATACACGAATTGGTTTGTCATTTTTACAATATTTTTGTAATTTATATGTGAAAATAAATGTGGATTTGGTACATATGTAGATGTGTTTTCGATGATCTTTGGTTCCCCACCTTGAAAGTCCCACCCATAGGGGTTCTTCAATCGGTATTGTATGTCTCATACGTACCGTTAAAGTCCCCTGTTGCCTCCAATCCCGATCTCCTCCAAATGATTGAGTTCAGGGAAGGCTACTGTTAATGCTACAGTGCGCAAAGACATTTTAGACAACTGTATACTTCCAACCTTTTGACAACAGTTTATGGAAGACCCTTATTTGCACAAAGCCAGGTACATAAAGATATGGTTTGTGGAGTTTTATGTGGAGGAATTCAAGAGGCCCACACAAAGCCCTAAGCTGAACCTATTAAAAAAAACAAAAACTTTTGGATAAACTGAAAACCTCTCGTCCACCATCAGGTACCTGACCTCAAATGCTCTTTTGGTTCAATGGATGCACATTTTGTAAAATGCCTTACCTGAAAATAAAGACCAGTATAGCCAAAAAAAGAAGGGGGGGGGGGTGAAACTCTATATCCATGCTTATGGTTTGAGAATGAGAGGTCTAACAAGCTCATATAGGTCCACTTGTCTTTTGGCCATAGTGTAAGTAGGCTTTCAGTAAGTTCGTTTTAGGCTGCATTCACATTACAGAGTTCTGAATCGCGGGCAGATTTGCCGTGAATCTGCCCATGATTTGACAGCGCCGATATGTGAATGGCAAAATGCGTGACTCGCATTTGAGATGCCATTCATTCAAATGACAGCTCAAAACGCAGTGCGGGTCTGCTGCGATTGTCAGGTGATAAAGCATGCTGCAGTCACGGCAACCTGCATCACGGGACGCATGTCGCCCAAAAGTAGCTCCTGAAATATTTTTGGGGACATGCATCCCGCGATGTGGGTCGCCCGATTGCAGCACGCTTTATAGCCCGACAATTGCGGCAGACCCGCACCGCGTTTTAAGCGGTCATTCAAATGACTGGCATCTCAAATGCCAGTCCCGCATTTTGCCATTCACAAATCGGCGCTGGCAAATCTGCCCACGATTCAGAACGTTGTAATGTGAATGCAGCCTTAGGCTAGTTGCTTGGCTGTCATATCAATCCAATGGTATCAATCATTTGACTTCAACGGATGCAACTTTGTTCCAGGTCATTGAATTTATCCACTGATATATACATATGTTTCAACTTGGAGACGCTCAAAAAATAGTTAGGACGTCAGTACACAGAGGAGCCTTGTCTTAGCCACTGCAGCTACCACATATGTGCAAACCTGTGCACCTCATACCTGTTTTTAACACGAATTGTTAGACAGGGTTAATTCGTTTTTTTAAGCTAGCTGGTAAGTGTGCTGGAAATTTTTGGTCTGTTTGTGTTGTGCATTGCCCTTCTATGTACACATTACTACAAAGGCCAATTATATATTGGGTGGTTGCTGTCTTTTTGTACAGCTTATTTGCTGGATTTGGCATGGAGACACATTGGATGCCTTCAGATGCCATTGTCCTCTTGCTGGGCGTCCAATGTGTACCTGTGCTTTTAGGGCGAAGTTGGCTCCCTCCAGGTAAACCTGCCCTTCATTTATCCATTCCTATACAGTATATCCTCCAACTTTGAGGCTCCTAAAAATAGAGAGTTCTGACTGCAGTACATAGAGGAGCCATGATGTAGGCACTGCGGTTTCCACATATATTTAACTCATGTGTGCAACTAAACCCATGAACTATTAGGGCTAATTTGTGTTCTTTTTTTTTTTTTATTGCAGACTAGCTGCTAAGTGTCCTGGGAAATGCTTGCCTGTTTGTGCTGTGCATTGCCTTTCCATGTGCACCAAACGGCAAAGGCTAATTATAAATCGGAGTGGTTGCCATCTTTTTATATAGCTTGTTCACAAGGTTATAACCCCTGTCAGGGTTTTTCTTTTTTTGCCATCTGTGTCCCATTGGGAATATTTCCTTTCACTTCCTGTCCTAAAAGCCGCAACAGGAAGCGAGAGGAAATCCAAAGTGAGGGAATCCCTGGTTGTCACCAGAACTAATGTCTCCATTGGAAGATGTCCCCTCAATATCGGTTCTGGTGACCATCCAAATATTGGGATTTACTTTTTTTTTTTCACCTGATATTGGTCACCAGGACCAATAGAGAGAGTGAATTTCCCAAAACGAGGACACGGACAGCAATAAAAAAACGACAGGTGTTCTAATCCCTCTCCACTCTATCCAAAACTTAAAAAAAAAAAAAAAGTTTGGCTTTAGTTATACTTTAATGACCTTCAATTTTGTATGCTTCTCTTTCCTTAAAAACGATTCACAGCAGCTTAAACCTTAGAAAACTCAAATGAACTTTATTTTAAATAACACAATTGTATGAACAAATACATAAATAAAAGTAGAAAAATACATCTCTGCACAAACACACATATAAAACAAATCTAAAAATGATCATTTATATACATTCATGTCAAAAAATAAATAAGTCATTTTTTTTTTTAAATAAAAAAAACAAACTATATAGCAAACCGCTGTCAGTTCAAACAATTTACATCAGGGAATGGACTGTCAAAGCCACTGTCTTGCGGTGGAGTGGCAAAATCCAGCAATAATTTTCGTTGAGGTAGTTGGTTGTCTCGACCTACATCGGAGTATGGCCCTGACTCAACAGCTGTGGGCGGATGGCCTGTGATTTTACTAGAATGCCATGTACTAGGAGTCTGATCTCTTCTCTTTGCAATGTGAGCAGAGTGATTCTGACCTTCGTATCTGCTGCCAAAGGCATCACGACTTTCCTCTGCATGAGAAAATAAACCTGCTGCTGAAAGTTTCCCTGCAGTGTCCACATTGTAAGACGGCACTTTCATGCTGGTTAAAGAGCTTTGTGATGGGAAGAGACCTTTGCCACTGAGCGAGCCCCAACCATTGTCTCCATTATCTCGCACTGGAGTCTCTTGAAGTTCAAACCTTCTCCTGGGTGCTTTGGTCTGATCCTGGCAGTCAAAAGATTTTAAGCCCTGTAAAAAAGAGGGTTCGCTGCGGCCATGAAAAGGCCTCTGGTTGGACTCTGCGTTTGAACCCGTACAGTTTAAAGTACGGCCCTTTTCTAGAGGTAATGTACATGTTGGTGCAGCAATGGCACAGTCAATTCTGAGCTGCTTTGTTACATCATCTTGTTTGCTGGCTGAGGTGTCCACAGCCGGGAATTTGCTTCCATCAAGCTTCTCTTTCATATGTCTCCTAATCAGTTCATCAATCGTTCTTTGCTCTGTGATTGGTGCCTTCAGTCTGTCAGTTACACAAATCTGAGCAGTCACAGATTTCCCCATCTCATGTTCAGTTTCATTTTCAATCTGCACAGGTGCTATGAGGAAAAAAAAGGGGGCCAATAATTTTTCATTTATTAAAAGCAGAGCATTTGCAAACCCAATATCAAAAGGGGATATACTATTCATAGGCTACATGTTAATAAAGAGCAACTGCAGTCTGCTCACATAATTTGTAATAAAAACATCTTTGCCATTCTAAAGCTTCCCTCTAACCACTTTGCATATTATTTTATATATACTGTGATTCTGTACTTGCCAAATATGCTGCAGACATCTCCCTCCACTGAGTCTGGCTGCAATCATTTTAACTGTGGGCAGCTGACGCTGCTGCCTGTTCATGTCCTGGATTTACAAAAACACACAGAGGCACCTCCAGCTCTGCAGTTCTCATTGGCCCTCTTATGACTCATCTCCCCCTCCCTTCTTGTCAAACTCTCACAAGAGTGAGAGAGAGAGTTTTGCATGATGTCATACGCCTAGGTGAATGACCAGACAAGAAACAGGAAGTGGGCTATAAGGTATTTACAGTACTGGCAGAAAAAAATGTTTTAGTATCCAAAGTTAAAACAACAAGGGCAGAATATTTATTAGATGGAAAGATGAAAAAAATGACCGAAGTTCTGGTTATACACCTAACTAGCCTTAAAAATGTCACCTCCTCCCTATGCTAACTAACCCGTGTAAGAAAGATGTAAATACTTACCTAATTTCAGCCCGCTCCGATCATGTGATCTACTCTGGGTCAGCCAGCAGCAGCTGCATGGGAGAGGAGAGGGCACTGACAATGGCTAGTAAAGCCTGGAGCAGTGATGCCACCCATAGGCTCCTATGGCTCATCCGTTATTGACACGCTCTTCCCTGAAACCGAACTGGCTGACACGGAAGCCGGATCATGTGACTGGACTGGAGTGGACTTAAATATGTATGTATGTACATCTTTCTTACACAGGTTAGTTAGCATAGGTGTAAGGGGAGATAGGGGGCAGTTTTAAGGCTAGTTCATTGTATGGCTGGAATTCCACACAAAGCTTTCACATTTTTCAAACAGAGATGCTCAGACATTATTATGATTCAAGAATATATAAAAAATTAAAAAAAATTGAAACACTAGCTTATTGTAAAAAGGTTCTAAAGTTAGAAGGGTTTTTACCCAAATGCATTACGTTAAAGAAAAAAAAACACACCTCACACCTTTCAGTAGTTGTTGGCTCCCTATATATTTATTTACCCTTCTCAATCCAGGGCTGTGCCCATCTGCAGTGCTGCTCTTTCTCCCTGGTCTCATGAGGCAGAAAGATAGTAGCAGGAGCAAATGGATTCTACTGTTGTCAATCAATTTCAATGGTGAGGGGCTGAGCCTCACACAGCCCCGGCTTGGGAGTAAGCCTGCACATCTGCACCATAGCAAGCGGATTGTTATGGGGGCAGACAGAAGAGGAGGAGCGGAGAGCGCCAGCAGGGGTCTGATAAGATCAGGTTTGTGGACGCTCTGTGCAATACTAGTGCAAAGAGCAGGTAGGTACGTTTTTTATTTTATTTTTTTGGGGGGTGGGGGGGGGGATGAGCTTTTAGAATCACTTTAAGTAAAATAAATAAATAAAAAAAAACAGAACATTTAGGAAATCAGAAATCTCATCCACATAAGACAAGTAGGTTCTTGTTTCTATGGTGAATATCACTATGTCTATACCCTGTAGAAAGTCTTTTAATTTGTATTGCTATATATTATATTGCTTCTAAAAGTTTCTAAACTGTCAGGTTTATTTTAAGTGGGGTTTTGGTATACAAAGTTGTAAGTATATTTATTAAACATAAATGACAATACCTTTAACCACTTGCCGACCACCCCATAGTACATTTACTGCTACAGGGCGGCCTTCACTGTGCAGGATCACTCACTCACACACACACACACACACACACACACACACACACACACACACACACACACACACACACACACACACACACACACACACGGCTGATCAGTGGGTCCCGTGGACTTGATGTCCACCGGCACCCGCTGATCGTTCGGTACACAGACAGAATGGCAAGCTGCCTATGTAAACAAGACAGATTAACTTTCTGTCAGTACAAAAGGCATGGATCTTGTGTTCCTGTAAAGCAGAAACATCAGTTCTATGCCCTCCACTAGTAAAAGCTCCTCCTCCACTACACTAAATCACCAGCTAGGCACACAGTTAACCCTTTGATCGCCCCTGATGTTAACCCCCTTCCCTGCCAGTGTCATTAGTACAGTAGCAGTGCATATTTTTAGCACTGATCACTGTATTAGTGTCACTGGTCCCAAAAAAAGTGTCAAAAGTGTCTGATTTGTCCACCGCAATATCACAGTCCCACTATATGTCACTGATTGCTGCCATTACTAGTAAAAAGAGACATACATAAAAATTCCAAATATATATCCCATAGTTTGTAGACGCGATAGCTTTTGCGCAAATCAATCAATATACACTTATTGGGATTTTTTTTACAAATGTTTTACATGTAGTAGAATACATATTGGCCTAAATTGATGAAGAAATTTGATTTTTTTTTACATTTTGTTTTTATTGGATGTGTTTTATAGCAGAAAGTAAAAACTTTTTTTTTTTTTCAAAATTGTCGGTCCTTCTTTCTTTATAACGCAAAAATAAAAAACGCAGAGGTGATCAAATACCACCAAAAGAAAGCCCTATTTGTGGGGAAAAAAGGATGTCAATTATATTTGGGTACAACGTTGCACGACTGCGCAATTGTCAGTTAAAGTAATGCAGTGTCGTATCGCAAAAAATGGCCTGATCAGGAAGGAGGGGTAAATCTTCTGGAAGTGAAGTGGTTAAACATTGCAGCTCTTGATCACAAGTGTGTATAAGAAGCTCAGAATACACAGATACCGGTGTTCCTATATTGGTTTAAAAACATAACCCCCTTATACGGACTACTCATTAAAAAATATATATTCTTTTGCCAATTCCCACTAAATCACAGCAGCCAATAAGAGTTTTTACTGATCTACAGGTGAGGCAGTGAAAGAAAATGGTTTCTATGGAATATTTCAAATATGAACTTGAGTAGACTGTTACACATTGCTCAGCATTCCTGATATATCCTACTCATAATACAGAAGAAAAGAATTTGGCAGTGGTTACACCAGACAGTCTAACACTGAAAAAACCAATGCAGGGAGGTAAGAATAACGCTAACGTGACGCAGAGAGATTGGACTACCTCTTTGAAAATAATGCCATATACATGTGTGAATAATAGAAAATATATGTTAAATATAAATCCCAAGAAATTGTATATAAATTTTATATCCCACAACTTTCAACTTCTTAGGGCAGGCAGTTAATCAAACATTTTTACAGCCCCTGACCATACACCTAAATCCTAACATTGCAGCTAGGTGGTGTAGCACTTACGCTACTGCAAATTTAACTTACCTTGCAGAGCTTTAGAGACATCCCATCTTTTAAACTTGCCCATTAAGGTCACTGGGACTGACCGCAACCTCACCACTAAGTGGACTAAGGCTGGCCATACATTATACAATACAAAGTGTTTTTTTGAAGCACATGATTAGAGCCAGCTCTAATAGGCTTAAAAAAAATAGGATTTTATTAAGAACTTACCGTAAAATCTTTTTCTCTGAGTTCATTGACAGACGCAGCCTCTCTTCATGACACGTGGGGTTATGTACCTTTTACTAGGAGTAGGCTAGGTAGAACGAAAGTTCAGAAAGCAAAGCTGGCCCCTCCCCAGGGGGGCCGTCCTTACTCAGCACATAACCTTTCAGCCCTGCTTAGCATATCAGTTCGTAACAAGCCGTACAAACACAACACCGAGGGGTTGGTGCTGCGTCTGTCAATGAACTCAGAGAAAAGGATTTTAATGTTCTTAATAAAATCGTATTTTCTCTTGCGTTCATTGACAGACGCAGCCTCTCTTCATGACACGTGGGGACGTCCCAAAGCAGTGTCAAACAGGGGGTGGGCAAACACAACAACTGTACCCACAGAAATTCTCGGGAGGCGCCAGCCATGCCTACAGCGCCACCTGTAAAACTTTGCGGCCAAAAGCAGCATCCGCGGATGCTGAAACATCAACTTTGTAAAACTTAACAAAAGTGTGCACCGAGGCCCAGGTAGCCGCCTTGCACACCTGAGACACCGAAGCCTGGTGTCTAAACGCCCAGGAAGTGCTAATCGCCCTGGTGGAATGAGCCCTGACTGGAAAAGGGGGTACTTGGCCCGAACAGTATATGCATGGGTCACGGTCTGTCTGATCCAACGTGAAATGGTGGCTGGCGAAGCCGCCAACCCTTTGCGCGGCCCATCCGTCAGCACAAACAGCGCATCCGACTTCCTAAAAGGAGCCGTACCTGCCAAATACACCCGCAATGCTTTCACCACATCCAAGGAATGCCGAGCAATCTCCTTAGGGTGAGATGGGTGTGGACACAAGGAAGGGAGGACATTGTCCTTGCTAATGTGAAAAGAGGAGACTACCTTCGGAAGGAACGAAGGAGATGGACGCAGCACCGCCTTATCCTTATGTAGGACCAAATAGGGGGACCTACACGACAAAGCTGCCAACTCAGACACCCGCCTAGCGGATGTGATGGCCACCAAGAAGGCGACCTTCTGAGACAGCAATTGTAAGGGAATATCCCTGATCTTCTCGTAAGGCGGTTTCTGCAGTACAGAAAGTACCAAGTTCAGGTCCCACAGTGCCAGGGGCGACCGTACCTGAGGAGCCACATGATGTACACCCTGTACGAATGTACGGATCAAAGAATGCGTCGTCAAAGGATGCTGAAAGAAGATCGCCAGAGCGGAGATCTGGCCCTTGAGGGTGCTCAAAGCCAACTTTTGGTCCAGACCTTGTTGAAGGAAGGCCAGCACCCGGGCAACTGCAAAGGAACGGGGGTTCCAACCCCCTGACTCGCACCAGGCAATATAGGCCTTCCAGGTGCGATGATAAATCTTGCGCGCCTTAAGCATAGTGGGGATCACTGACTCAGACTACCCTGTCCCTCAACACCTGGGACTCAATAGCCATGCTGTCAAAGCCAGCGACGGTAAAGCAGGGTGCAAGATGGGGCCGTGCAACAGCAGATCTTCGTGAACCGGAAGTCGCCAGGGAGCGTCTGTTACCATCCGCACCACATCGGCGTACCAAGGGCGAGGAGGCCAATCCGGGGCCACCAGGATTGTCACGATTCCCTCCACTTCTATCCTGCACAGTAACCGCAGTAGAAGCTTGAGAGGAGGAAAGGCGTACAGAAGCCTGTAGAAACAAAAGGCACACAAGGGCGCACTGGCCTAGCGCATTATCCTTGATAAAATGTATTTAATAGAAATCATAAAAACATACTCACAAACAAAAATTGTAAACAAGCATTTCCAGTACTGGAGTGGGTAAAGTCCAATCCACCGTCTCCTACTGGTGTCCTGGATGGGCTGGCTAATGCGTTTCGAGGCCGTGGCCTCTTCCTCAAAGCCTGTACCGGGACCACAGGGCCACCAGAGCATCCGAGGCCGCCAACGGGTCCCTTGACCTGCTCACGAAGGTCTTCACCTTGTGATTGAATCTGGTCGCCAGGAGGTCCTCATCTGGCGTGCCCCACCTTTCGCAAATCTGGCGAAAGACTTCCGGATGCAGGGACCACTTTTCCTGGTCCAGCTTTTGGTGACTTAGGAAGTCCGCCTTCCAATTTTCCATGCCCGGAATGTAGATGGCGGAGATTGCCGGCACATGAAGCTCTGCCCACTTTAGGATGTGGGCTGCCTCTGCTGCAGAGCTTCTTGTTCCGCCCTGATGGTTCACATACGCCACAGCCGTGGCGTTGACCGACTGAACCCGAACCGGGAGGCCGCGCAGCTTCTCCGACCAGCGGAGGAGAGAGAGCTTGATCGCTCTCAGCTCCAACACATTGATTGGAAGACGAGACTCCTGCGCCGACCAACGGCCCTGAGCCAACAGGTTCCCCAGGACTCCTCCCCAGCCTGAAAGACTGGCATCCGTCGTGACTATTGACCAATTTAGAGGGAGAAACGACTTCCCCAGGGTCAATGCCGGGGCCTGAAGCCACCAAGTCAACGATCCCCTGGTCAGATGATCTAGCCGGATCAGACGGTCCAGAGATGATGGGGACCTGTTTCACTGCAGTAGTATCGCCTGCTGCAGGAGCCGGGTGTGACTGAGCGTACGGTATCGCCTCGAAGGACAAGACCATGTGGCCCAACACCCGCATGCAAAAACGTAAGGAGGACCACCGCCGTGACAAGAGGCACCGCACTGCTATGCAGTGCTAGCAACTTGTCCGGAGGCAGAAATACCTTTGCCTGCACAGTGTCCAATGTCAGACCCAGATATTCGAGGTGACAGGACGGGGTCAATGTCGACTTCTGTAGGTTGATCAGCCAACCGAAGTCCTTCAGAGAGGCCAGAGTGACCGAAACATTGTCTTCCAGAGCCTGAGCCGACTCCGCTCTCAGGAGAAGATCGTCCAGATAGGCCACCACAGCAATGCCCCTCTGCCGCAACAGAGCGAGCACCGGGGCCAGCAACGTTGTAAACATCCGCGGGGCCAAGGCCAGGCCGAAGGGGAGAGACACAAACTGGAAATTAAGGTCTCCTATAGAAAAGAGCAGAAAGTGCTGGTGCCCGACATAGATGGGAACGTGAAGAGAAGCGTCCTTGATGTCCAGGGACGCCAGCCAATCCCCTTGGTGCAGGGCGGCCATGACCGAGCGGACTGACTCCATCTTGAATTTGCACTTCTTCACAAAGTGATTGAGCGCCTTCAAGTCCAAAACTGGTCGGGCCCCCCCGCCCTTCTTTGGTACCATAAACAAAGAGGTTTGAATAGAAGCCGCGGAATTTCTCTGCCGGAGGGACTGGCACAATCACCCCCTGTTCGGACATCGACTGCACAGCCTCTAGCAGAGCTAGCCGACGCTCCGGAGGGAGCCTTAAACTGGACGGGAAGAACCTGTCCAGGGGCCGGGTGCTTAACTCTATCTTGTACCCGGAGGAGACCACCTCCCGCACCCACCGGTCATAAATGCGGGCGGTCCAACGGTCCGCGGACCCCAGAAGTCGGTCCCCACCCGAGCCTCGGGTGGGGGCAACCCATCATGCGGAGGAGGACTTCTCTTCCGTCTTTTCGGGCTTGCGTTGCCAGGGACACTTACCAGAGCCCGCGGCAGACTTGCCGGCCCGGGCGTTCCTGCCCGCCTGACCAGGCGCACGAAAAAAACGTTTCTGCCCTGAGGGCTAAGGTCCCTGCTTGCGGCACTGATCATGCCGCTTGGGTTCCGGAAGAAACATACTCTTCCCCCCAGTGAAATCCTTAATGATTTCACCCAACTGTGGCCCGAACAGCCGGCCACCTTGAAAGGGGAGATCCGTGAGGCCTTTTTTGGACGCGTGGTCACCCGACCAGCGTTGCAGCCACAGCAGGCGCCTGATTATGACTGCAAAAACCGACATTTTGACAACATCGGTATCAAGTCCAGAGCTGCATCACAAAGATAATGGAGCCCTTGCACCAGATGTTCTGCACGCTGCACAGACTCGGGCGAATCTACGCCTCCCCGTGCCTCACTCCACTCTGTCACACACTCTGTGAGAGACTGAGCTACCATGACAGACGCCAAGGCCGGTCGCATGGCTGCCCCTGCCACCAAAAAGAGTGCCTTAGACACTGCTTCTGTCCGCCTATTGGCCGGATCCCTAAAAGAGGGAGACCCCTCCAGCCTTGTTTAGGCGGGCCACAGGCGGGTCCACCGTGGGGGAGACCCATTTCTGCAACAAGCTGTCCTCAAAGGGATAGCGTACAGAGAAGCATTTTGGCAGGGTAAAGGAATTCAGCGGACGCTTCCATTCCTTATACACATACTGGTCAAAATACTGGATGTAGTGAAAAACCCTAGGAGCACGAGAGGGCTTCTTAGACCCAAATGTGTAGGCAGACGCCTGTGCTTCTCCAGTCCGGTCCAGGTGCAGAGAACTGCGGTCCGCCCACCAGCACCTTTTCGCGTGCCACTGAGGCCCCCTGGTCCTCCTCCCCGTCCAAGGGGTCCAGCTCTCCGTCTGAGAGCTCCACAGGAGTCCCAGTGACCCCCGAGCCCCCTTCCGGTTCTGAGCCCTCCTCAGAGGATTGCGGAGGGGGGGATGTTTTCTAGGGGCCCCCCCCTAAAAGCGGTCTGATTCCCCCTGGGCGAAAAACTCCTCCGAAATGGAGGTTACCTCATCTAGGGGAACCAGAGGTCCCAGCGTGGCCTGTGCTTCTGCGGACCCCTCCGGAGAAGAACCTGTGGGCTCAGGCTCCATAGCGCCACCACCAGGACACATGTGAGGCCTACCAGCCATCACCCCCGCAGAGTCACCCTTTGCAAGGCCTCAGGAATTGTTGCCCAGTAAGGACCCAGCACCGCCGCCCCTGCACCCTAGGGAGAAAAGCCAGCAATACTTGCGGAACCCTGTGTGCTCAAGAGGCTGCGACTGTCTGCCAATGCCACCTGATGCGTCGCTGCCCGATCTGCTGATGCTGATAGCCTTGCTGCCGCTGCGTTCCCGGAGGTAATGGCGCCAATAGCACATGGAAATCTCCTATACAGGGAGACCAAGCCAAAATGGCCGCCGACAACCACTAGAGGCCAAACACCTCCAAAATGGCGGCGGTCGCAGCTCTGAAAAAATGGCGGCTGACGCTGCCAAAATGGCGGCTGCATGGCAAACGAACGAACGGTCCGTGCACCCAGACAGACAAGCGACAGCACAGTGGGCAGGTCGCGAACAAGCGGGCAGGCGTTCGGGCGGCATGCGGGACATGAGGGGAACCGGCCACCTGCGCCCCACCCACCACCAGAGTGGTACCGCTAGTCGCCCCTTCCACCCTGGGGGGGGGGTATCACTCACCCATCCAGACGGGCGTAGCGGGTAGCCACCCGCGCAGACCTTCCTCCCCCAGGTGGAGAGGGATGCTGCTGGCCAAGGGACCCCTGGAGCAGGCCTGAGGCTGGACACTGGGTGCATAGGTGGGGCGTTTAACCCACCGGCCGCCCGCACGGAACGGGCAGGATGCGGCGGACCCCGCCAATGCTAAGGGTGGCTCGCATCTGTCGGCTGTGCTGGGAAAATGGCAGGACCTATAAAGATCCGCGTGGTCCCCAGCCGGCTACTTGATTGCAGTCTTCATCAGAAGGCTTGCGCAAAAAGAATAAAAGAAAAAAAAAAACTTTAGGGGAACCGCAGTTCACAGCAGGGAACCAGGTCTAACTACTTGCACTAGGCAGAAGAAAACTAATATGCTAAGCAGGGCTAAGGGGTTATGTGCTGAGTAAGGACGGCCCCCCTGGGGAGGGGCCAGCTTTGCTTTCTGAACTTTCGCTCTGCCTAGTCTACTCCTAGTAAAAGGTACATAACCCACGTGTCATGAATAGAGGCTGCGTCTGTCAATGAACGTAAGAGAAAAGCATCTGCGCCCCGATCCCACCCAGTTGTGTGTCGATAGCAAATGAATTGTCGCTATTTTCATGCTAAATTTCCTCCCCGCCAATCAGGAAGCAAGTCTGAGACCGGTTTCCAGATTGCCCAAAATGTTAGGCGCCACCCTGGAGCCACTGCCCGCACACTGCCGTGCTGGAGGACACCCTCCACCTAGATAAGTGCCGGACCAACCTGCAGACGCAAAGGGGGGGGGTTGGTAGTGCCGTGCCGCCGGCCACCCTGGGGGTGGTTTGACCCCCCCCCCCTGAAAAAAAGCCCACCGGCCGCCACTGTGCACGTGCTTGTTCTGGGTCAGTGACTCACTTATCAGTGAAGCAAGGATAACAGCCCTTTTAAAGCCATCATTGAGAGCATCCATATTTCTGTTCTAACAGGTTCCTTTTAAACAATGTTCACGTTTCATTACAAGCTGCATACACAATGGGATTTTCCTACAATAAAAAATCCCAATCGCTACATCATATGACAAATCACTGTGCAACATGCAGGATACCAGTTCACTAAAGCTGGCCATACACATCAAATCAATTACAATCACAGTATGGCAGCCCCCCCCCAACAGAAATCGATTGTTTGACCAACTTCTGCTGAAGAGACAAATTTTTGTTGATCAATGGCTGCGACCAATATCCCGGCAGGGGGGTCCATCCATCTCATTTGCCCGCTGGCTGAACAATAAATGAACAGCGCGTGGCCATCAGCCTGTGGCCAGCTTAATACTCACTGCTGTTCTACCTACCTGCTCTGAAGTTTCTGCTCTGAGTTTTTTGAGAGATGGGAGTTTCCAGAACTTTGGCCATAGTTGCAAGCTTGCTTGCAGCGTTCATGATTTTCTTTTCAGCACTAAGAAATGAAATAAAACACATACATAATGACACATTCTGATATGAACAACGCCTGCATAAGGGTTAGTGTAAACCGGCATTTGTGATACATTGGTCAAATCACTTACACAGACTCAAATGGAGGCATAAAATCAAAAACGGATCTTAAGGTGACCTTTGTTGTCACATATTGTCCTAAAGTGCTGAGTCGGTCACTCCTAAACATCCCACAGCCTGATTTCTTACAACTCTAAAGATATGCTGGTAGGTTAAAAGAGAAGTATGAGTCATACTTACCTAGGTGGATGCAGCAACTGTCCGATGCGGCATCTGTCCCCTGCCATCTCAAAAAAGGAGAATTGAGCAACCAAACACAGCTGATCGCTCGGTTCTCAGAGCTCTGTGAACAGTGAGCTCTGCCCCCCCCCCACCCACTCACTGGAGCGCTTGGCTGTGGAGGGGGCGGGAGCGGCTGGCTCAGTGGCTCATTGAGAGGCAGGGCCAGGAGACGGTGGTCCAGGGTTGTGGGTGGATCCCAGACCATATTGTCACAATCGTTTCACAGCCCGCTGTCAGCGGAAAACAGGTCACAGGAGTGCAGAACTAACTGCACTCGTGATCCAAAACAAGCTTTGGCTGAACTTGTCTTTTAAATGGCTCATGTCTAAATTGGCCCTAGTATAATATCCTAAATGAAGTGGTTACTAAAGTTACGAAAATCCTTGTATGACAGATTACAACAGCCTTTCTCAACCTTTTCAACACCGAGGAACCCTTGAAATAATTCACTGGTCTTGGGGAACCCCTGCTAAAAATTAAAACTCTACAACTCATGATACATTAGTGTGCTGGTCAATGGGAAGAATGCTCCTTACACTTGTGCTCATTGAGAATCAAGAATTACCCCTTTACAGATAGCTAAAAAGATCAATGGTATCATTGGGAACTTATCTGAGAGGTAGAAATTGACCATCGCTCAAGGAACCCCTAGCAACCTCTGGAGGAACCCTAGGGTTCCACGGAACCCTGGTTGAGAAACCCTGGATTACAACTTCGGAAGTGATGTAATGTGTTGTATTATACTGTAATATATTCTTTTGTTTCCGAGCATGCGTGGTCTTGGTCTTCCGATTTTTTACGGACAAATACTCTGAAATGAAAATTGTTAGTTCTGGTATCGTACGAGAAAATTGTTTATGTTTTTCCCTTCAGATAATTTTGCATGAACTGTTGTGATCGGCTATCGAAAACTGTGAACTAACAATAAGATTATTGTAAGATTGCTTCAAAAGCGGTATTAGTAGTAGGCATTAGATTGTAAGCTCCTTGAGGCCAGGGACTGATGTGAATGAACAATATGTATGCAAAGTGCTGCATAAATTGTTGGCACAGTAGGAGTACCTGTACCAACTGTCATGGTAGCTGATAAAATGGCACAAAAGGATTTGAGAAGGTCTAAAATCGAACCTTTGCTTGATGCATTAATATCATCCATAGATCCAGGGAAAATTTTACCTTCCCTTCACGGATTACATTCTTAGAAAATTACTACATCATGTGACCCATTCATCAGTTAAGCTGACTGCTCCCTCTCCCCCCAACAGACAGAGATGATAATTAGTGAGAACATGGTCATATTGACTACTAATAGAATGACACCAATGACAACCTTGCTTTTTCACACCTAGACTTAGGACAATCCAGAGTGAAAAGCTGCCAAGGGCTAGAGCGGATACACTACTTTACTGATCCACCTACTCAACCCAGCATAATTCCGACACATCAAACAAGAGAATTGCAGCATGTGAGTCTATATCCTCTGTCCATACTCCTTTCTCTGTGTGAATTGCAACTGGTCAGCAATGTAAAAAAGGGGGCATAGCCACCAATATAAACTTGTGCTTGAAAATAGTGCAGTACACACTCTGTAGCTCCATCCAATTCAAATGTATGGTAACTGGGTCTTGGGATGCACCCATATTTTTCCCCATGCACAAAAATATGCAATGGGGTCCTGTGATTTCTACAGTCACCCCTCTGACTGCAATCACCCATGTTCTTAGGAACATATTGCCATTAAAATGAGATATTCCCCAAGGGGGTGCAAACAGCATTGTATGCAATGGAAGGCACAGGCTGTTAGTGTCCGCCCTCATGACAGCAAGGTCTAAAGTCCCTCAAGTCTGTATTGTCCCTAAAGACTGAAAAGGGAATTCTATTATAAAGTTGCAAGGCATATAAGTGTGAATTACTGCATATGCTAAGCATTTGACTGCATAATACAATAGTTGGTTATTTTTTAATCATGATTTCTTCCATATTTCCTTTGCTTTTTAAATCAAATGGTCATTTTTCAAAGGATCATAAGTTGCTTCTCAAAAGTCACTGGCCTAGAAAACCAGTATTTTTTTTTTTTACCTTAAAGCTGACAATAGATGTATCGCTTTTTTTTTTTTCTTTGGCCAGTAGGCTGGACCCAAAAAAAAACAAAAACAAAAACAAAAACCCAACAGATTCTTTCATCCACACAATCGAGGTGGATAGAGGAATCCCCCCTGTGGAGACATTGTATTCTGACAGCAGGGACTTTCCATGATCAGAACACACTGATCAATGTATGCAGTTGCTGATCAAGAGAAATTTTCCAACCAACTCGTTTGACAGAAGTTGTTGGATCGACTCCTGTCGAGCAGGAGCAGCCACACATGGATATAAATTTGGCCGGTTTCATCCACCCATGGGCCAACGTATGTTTTCACTATAAATTTCAACCACTCACCCCTCATTCTTTCCATCATCCTTTAATAACTGCTGCAAACAGGTTAAGTAATATTTCCGCATTTTTCGTGCAGTTTCTTGACGTTCTTTTAAAACTTCAGACTTCAACATTTCAGCGGCCCTTCCTTTGCTTTCATGAATATATCGAAGCATGTCACCTATTTAAAAATAAAAAGTATTTTCACTATTGTCAAAAACCGTACCCCATTTTTTTTGTTCAAACTACAGGGTGCACCATTTATATGGATACACCTTAATAAAATGGGAATGGTTGGTGATATTAACTTCCATATAAATGGCCCACCCTGTATAGATAAAAGCTTAAGATTTATTTTTCAAAACTAGATTCCTCTAACTACTGACTAGCAGTATGTAGGACTAAGCATCTAGCACATATACAATTAAAACAGTGAGATTTCACATTAGCAGAGATCGGTTGTCCTCATTGGAAGGAAAGTGTACTGCAGTTGTCAAGAGCAACAAAAGCATTGCACAGAGATTACTTAACTAGGTGAAGTTCCTTTTTTCTTTAATACAAAAATACATTAGCACATGTTTCCATTTTCAGACCACTTAAAGTGATACTAAAAGGCTCATATTTAAAAAAAAAAAAAAATAACAAACATGTCATACTCACCTCCTCTGTGCAGCGGTTTTGCACAGAGTGGCCCCTAACCCTGTCTTCTGGGGTCCTCCAACGGTGCTCCGGGCTCCTCCTCTTCTCAAGTTACCCTCACACTTCCGTGGGGTCACCCGTGCAGGCGCGCTCCCGAGTCCTGTATTCACACAAACACCGGGACTCTGCCCCACCCCCCGTCTCCCGGATCACTGGACTTGATTGACAGCAGCGGGAGCCAATGGCTCCCCAGCTATCAATCCAGCCAATGAGGACCAGAGCAGCTCAAGTGAGCTGCAAGGCTCGTCCCTGCTGCGGCTTCGTTTTGGGCTCAGGTAAGTAAAGGGGGGCTCGGGGAGGCTGCTGCAGGTGAAAAGGTTAATCACCTTAATGCATAGAATGTATTAAGGTGAAAAACCTTGAGGGTTTAAAAACCACTTTAAGGACCAAGTTTATTTCTGACACTTGTTGTTTACAAGTTAAAATCAGCATTTTGTGCCAGAAAATTACTTAGAAACCTCAAACATTATATATGTGAAAGATAATGTTACACTGAGTAAATTGATACCCAACACGTCAGGCTTCAAAAATTGTGCCAGCTTGTGGAATGGCAACAAACTTTGGTACTTAAAAATCTCCATACGCGACGTTTAAAAATTTCTACAGGTTACCAGTTTTGAGCTACAGAGGAGGTCTTGGGCTAGAATTATTGCTCTCGCTCTAAAGATTGCAGTGATACCTCCCATGTGTGGTTTGAATACTGTTTACATATGCGGGCGCAACTTGCGTATGCGTTCACTTCTCTAAGTGAGCTCAGAGGGACGGGGCGCTTTAAATTTTTAAATTTATTTTACTTTTAATATTTACACTGTCTCTTTAGAAAGATTTTTTTTTATCACTTTTATTCCTATTACAAGGAATGTAAACATCCCTTTAATAGAAATAAGCAGGACAGGGCCTCTTTAATGTGAGATCTGGGGTCAAAAAGACCTCAGATCTCACATTTACACTTAAAAGCAATAATAAAAAAAACAAAAAAAAAAAAACCACAAAAAATAAAATAATTGTCACTTTAAGGTTGGAGGGTGGACGTGACGTTTGACGTCATTCCGGTCCTCCAAGGTCTTAGAGTTGAGTGGGGGCTATCCTGCCCTCACGCGACTTCCTGCCCATCCATCCCGGGGATCGGATAGTTTCCGCCGCTACCGATGGCACCAGTAAGCCGCGGAGACTATCAGGAAGGGAGGGGGCACCTCTCCCGCTGCCCATAAAAGTGATCTTGTGACGAATCTAATGCTAAAACCATTTTTATGTCAAAGCAGACCGCCCGTCGTTTAAGAAGAGCTATCTGCTGCCATAACCCCGGTATTTAATGTCAAAATAGCGAAATATATCCACGGTGGGTGGTCCGGAAGTAGTTAAAAAAAAGATTGAGAAATAAGAAGCCAGTTGGTGGATAGATTACAAACAGATAAATATCTCTGGGTGGACTTTACCCTTTAGGACTCATGCAGAGGGGTGAAAAAAATCCCGTCCTCTGTGCGGAGTCACTGGCAGATGCATGTGCATCCACATCGGAGTTGCGTGCAGGCAACCAATAGAAGTGGATGCACATGCAGCATCTGCACAGACACAACCGCATATCAAGTTTGCCATTTGCATGCAGCTCCAAGGTGGATGTACACACACCTGCCAGTGGCTCTGTATGGAGGATGGGATTAATCACCCATCGGAATGAGCCCTTACTAAGAAACAACCTTGCCTTTTGTTCAGCTCTGTGTACTGCTCAGGCAAAAAAAAAAGAGAAATAAAGTGTTCACATTCAATAGGCCCTTTTTAAAGCAGATGTATCCCCTAAAATGTAATTATTAATATAATAAGGCTTACCTGTAGGTAAAATGAATATCTCCTAAACTTGTACGGTTTAGGAGATATTCCCACTGCAAGCAGCCGCTGATGTCAGCGGCGCATGCGTAGTGATGTCCTGGCGAAGGCCCTGTCCATAGCGCTGGTCTTTGCTGGAAAGACAGGCTCCTGCGCGTATGCGCAGGAGTGACGTCTCGCGTCTCCGGCCACTCATAGCGCCAGAGCAGCGTACCCGGAAGGATCCCCCGAGGGAACGTGGCAGCTCCCTCTGCGGGGACCAAGCAGCCTTGACGGGTCTTCGTTCTAAGGTAAGTATTTCATAATGCGCTAGTAAGCGGTGCATACTAGCTCATTATGCCTTTGTGTTGCAGGTTTTGTTTTTTTTCTTTGTTTTTTTGGGTACCTGGGGATACAACCGCTTTAAAGTTTTGGAAGATGCATAATATGACCCGTACAAATGTTCAAATGTAACCACCATTGTAAAAAGGTACAGAGTGCATTCGTGAGTTATATTAAACAATAACAGTTAAGATGATACAGATCAATAATTATGGCACAATATATGTTAGGTTTAACGGGAGGTATGAGAGTTGGGCCTTGCAGAGAGGGTAATCAAGAGACGTACCAGTCAGGGCCTCCCAGAGAAGGGGACAGAGAGGAAGAAGGAGGGAGGGAGAGAAAGAGAAGGGGGG
>BLSH010472532.1:616711-632958 GCA_018402905.1 Glandirana rugosa
GGAGAGAGGGAGAGAGGGAGGGAGAGAGGGAGAGAGGGAGGGAGAGAGGGAGGGAGAGGGAGAGAGGGAGGGAGGATGGATGCACGGGATCCAAGTTTCCAAGTTTTAGGAATTTCTTGTGTGTATTTAGGAGAATACTAGCAAGCTTTTCATTGATAAAAAATGCTGTCTCTGCGACAACGCACTTGTTTTTCCGCTAGTAGAACATAGGTGGCCAATTTAATTTGGGATCTTGTGAGGTCTGGAGGTTTTCCATGCTAAAAGACATACCAAGGATCTCTGGGCAAAGGGCAGGTTAACAATGTTTGCAACAGTTTGGAGGACCTTCGACCAAAATCTAGACAGCGTAGAGCATGACCACCATGTGTGAAGTATGCCTCCTGAGAGGGAGCAGCCTCGAGAACAGGTATTGGAAGAGTTGGGGCAAAGGTATGCCAAAGAAGTTGGGACAATATACCATCTGGAGATGGATTTAAAGGCTGATTCAAGCTTAATTGTAGGACAGGAGGCTATGGTGGTCCAGATTTATATCCAATCTTAGCTGCCTCTAGTGACTTTGAGGTCATGTTCCCACTTGCGGACATAAGCCAAAAAAAATATTTTTAAATATATATGTTTTATTATCTTATTTCCTTGGTAGAATCTATAATAGGAGGGAAAGTGAAAAGAGGACCAATGTGATGTTTATATAGGTAGATCATTGTACCAATATATTAAATGTCCAATTTTATGGAGACAAAGGCAGATGAGTTTAAATTAAAATGCAACTATGCGCTAATGGTTGATATAAATATATGTGAGGTCTTCAGCCAATGTTGTGATTCACCCCCCCCCCCCCACACACACACAGTGCATGACTAGGCATGTCACCCTCCTATTCTTCCTCTCTTCCTACCTTTTTTTTGGTTCAAGTTTGCAACTTTCAATGTCCCCCTTTCTGCTTCTAGTCTGCTCATCGATCAGTGCATTTGAATCATTAATTGCAACTGGCAGGGAGGTGGACACATGCAGGGCTGGTGCAAGGATATTTGACACCCTAGGCGAAACCTCATTTTTCTGCCCCCTGGCTCCGCCCCTGACTCCACCTCCTTTGCCATGCCCATGTAACCCATGTGGTCTACCTGACCACTACACTGACCTACCTGACCCCTACACTAACCTTCCTGACCCCTACACTGGAGTACCTTCCATCGTGACACAGTCCTCCAGTGCTGCGCTGTGCCTCTGACACTACTTACTTACAGATGGGGTGGCTGCCACCTGAGTTTGTTACATGCTGCAGACAGAGGTATCCCCTGCATGCAGTCAGCACCGCACCAAAAACTTACACAGTGTGGAGACCGGTGGGAGACAGAAAGTAGGGAAACCAGTGGCCGGGTGCCCTAGGCGACTGCCTAGTGGTAGCACAGGCCCCGGACACAGGAAACTGTAAGGCTCCATGCACTCTGAACGTTAAAAAAGTCAGTAGTTTTGTAGTGAGTTTTTCAGCTTTTATCAGTGTTTTTTTAACGTTTTTTTAGCATTTTACGTGTCAGCATTTTTGGGCGTCAGCGTTTTTAAAGTGGTTGTTAAGCCACTCTATCATATACACACCATTAGCACTGCCTCCTATTGCAATGTCCCCCTCTGTGTATGAATTATAAAAATCAATTCTGCAAATACCTTATTTCACAGCCAAGATTGTAATCATATGATCGACTGGCTTTCTCCTTTCCTCCTCGCACAGATACAGTGGGAGGGGCCGAGATTCCTCTGCTGAAGAAAGTCAGGAGGGGAGGAGGAGAGAGCTGGCCAAGTCATGTGATCGCAATCTCGGCTGTGGAATGAGGTATTTGCAGCATTTATATTTAGAAATCATACACAGAGGAGGATACTGCATAAGGAGGCAGTGCTAATGTGTGCATATGTTAGAGTTATGCAAGCAGCAGGAGGGGGGAGGGGCAGCACTGTCACAAGTAGACACGCACAGAGAGGAAAGGGGGAGGAGGAAACAAGAGCAGACAGGAGAGCAGATAGCACGCTGCGTATGACGGAGGCACGCACTTAAGCCTGTGTTAGTGTGGGGCCAACGACTACCGCTGCTTCATATCAGTCAGTGAATATAGGAACTTTTGTAAAGTTCAGGTTCTCATCCCCATCCTCTGCCTATACCTATTATTGCACCTTTACCACAGGACCTACCTACAAAGCACCTGCTATTCAATTACCCATTGGGACGGTGCCCCCCCCCCCCCCCATCTCCCCCTATTTGGAATATTTCTGTGAATGTGGCAGTTTGTGTTAGTGTGTGTGAACATTGACAATGTTGTCTATTTTAGTGGCGTTACCTTGGTGGAGGTGGTATATTATTATTGTTACCTATATTCATCTTCTGTTTATCATGTTCTACTATTCTTTGCACCAATAAACATGTTTTTATTACCTCCCTGACGGTATCTTTTTGCAGGTTCTCCCTGCTTCGTTATTAATAATGTTTTAGTTCTACCTAGTGGTATTTTTTAATATTATCCTTATATTTGGAGTGTATTAAATTCACTCAAATTGGAATTACGGCCATCTGGCCCATTCCTTCACTGGATTGCTTTTTGTCTGTCTGGTGGGACGGAACCAATTCATGTTATATTTACTAATCTGATCAATCAGTAGTTTATGTACAGTGGGAAGGCTATAGCCAGGCAGGGTCAGCCAGGTTTTTTAGGGGTTACAGGGGGCCAAATGACACAGGACAAGCACTGTGTCATATAACATGCTTTAAAGGAGCAGGATCCATTTTCTTTTGTGGGGTTAACAAACGCTTTAAGCGTTTTTTGTGGTCAGAATGACTCTTGAATGCAATTTTAGGGCGTTCAGACAACAGCCCATCAACGCTACTGCTGATAAACGACAATAAACGTCCATGTGTGAGCATAGGATAACAGAGGGGCATTTATGGGCTGTTAAAAAAAACCCGAAAAAAACACCTAAACGCCTAAAAACAATCGTTTATCAGCTTCAGTGTGCATGGAGCCTTAAGTTGAGCTAGCAAATAGGAATGATCATCATGGCTACGCAGGGTAGTAGAGGTATGTGAATCAGAAGAGTGGCTGAACATGTTGACAAATCATTTAGAAGGTAAAACAGTTCGCATACAGAATACATATATTTCAAAACATAAATGTATCAATTTACCCGGAGATCCATTTTAAAACGGCAAGTGTAATTTTAGAGTACAATGCATCATATGACCCCACTATCCCTCCTCTTCATTAAACAAGAGCAGATTTCACCTCTGTGTTTACAACCTATTTGAAGCTGAATGCCTCAGCTGTAGTGCCGATGCAGCGGTGTCCGACCACAGAAAGGTGTGGCATACTCGACTGCCTGCTTGGCACAGGGAGGAAAGTTCAGTGAGCCTGATCTCTGATCATTAAAGTCTAGCCAATGAATGCTTGCCATTGGCTGACTGTTCTAGAAGACGAATCCCAGATTTGCCCATCTTTGAAGCGGCAAAGAACTGTCAGTTACTCCTTTGTCTATATGTCCATTTATTGGAGAAAAAAAAAACATAATTCCCTCTTCCTACTTCTATCCCCATTTACATGCAAGTGTAAAGGTGGTTGCATAGGCTACTAACTTGTCACTGTTTAAATAGGAAGGAAATCAGGTAATGGTAGCCCAGCCATGGGAAAATTCTATTGCTTTGAAAGCCATAATCCAACCTTTTGCAAATGTAACAAATGCACCTAAATAAATAAATTACAGGTGCAAAGCCCGGGCACCTGCAGACCCTTTACCCAGTCACTGGTTTGTACAGAAGTACAGGCCTTCGGTTTAGGGTTGCCATCTCATCCCTTTAAACCCACATATAAATTACATAGGTTCTGAAACTAATTTAATGCAGATGAGGCACCAAGTGAGTTTAATTACCACCTTAATCAGCCACAGACCCTGTGTAATTAATATGTGTTCGGTTTTAAAGGGATGAGATGGCAACCCTAAACCGAAGGCCTGTACTTCCGTACAAACCAGTGACTGGGTAAAGGGTCTTCGGTTATGGGGCAGGAGGGAGGAAGTAAACAATGGATTGCAGTGACATCACCGCACTTGTGCTTCACTGAGATCTAGAAGTCCATAGCTGCGGGGGGTAAATGGGACTTGTAGTCTCTCCATTTATAGATCTCCATGAATAGACATTGCTGATGGGCAGGTGGAGTAATACACAACTGCATCACATTCTAGTGAGAACAGAAGACTACAGGGAGAAGAACCCCATAATTTAGGTAAAGGAAGGTTTGAAAAAGGATGGAAGGGGGCTGGGAACAGGACCATGTTTCACCTTAAATATGGGTGTAACCTGAAACATGGTCAGAAACATGGAGTAAGCTTTTAATCCTCAGCTGATACAGGATTTTCAAGATTTGCTAAGAGTCCACTGGACTGAAATCTAACAGTCTTACTTTTTATTTTGTCCACAGCTTTGATATACTGAGAACGCATCTCTTCTAAAGCCTTTCCTCTACACATATCACAGCCCTTCTCGGAACCCTCTTCTGGTGGAAAACTAAAATGACAAGAGAACATGAGGTGAAGAACGAGATACTTTGTTTCAAAATAAATACAAAACAAAGAGCACACAATATTAAATTTCATACACACACACAATCTATATATGATGAAGACGATCTAGAACAGCAAAAATGTAAGGTTACCATTCTTTGGGGTTCACAGCTTTTTCAAGCTTTTTCTGCAGTTCAAGTTTTTCTTTCTTCAGAGTTTGGACAACTGTTTCATTTTCTGCAGGAAAACAATAAAAAAATATTATATTGTATATGTATATATATATATATATATATATATATATATATATATATATATATATATATATACGGTCCCCTAGTCACAAACATCTGACTTACAAACGACTCCTACTTACAAACGGAGGGAGACAGCAGGAAGTGAGAGGAAATCTCTCCCTAAGAAGGGAAATTCACTCCTGTAAGAGTTATTATGGGAAAAAAGGGATTTTATTAAAACTTACCGTAAAATCCTTTTCTCTGAGTTCACTGACAGACACAGCACTTCATAGACAAGTGGGGTTTATGCTCATCCTACTAGGAGTCGACTAGGCAAAAAAGCAAAAGGATAGGTTGGCCCCTCCCAGGGGGCCGTCCTCACTTCAGCATATAATCCCCCTGCTGTACATAGCATATCAGTTCGTAACAAGCCGTACAAACTCAACACAGAGGGGTGGGTGCTGCGTCTGTCAGTGAACTCAGAGAAAAGGATTTTACGGTAAGTTTTAATAAAATCACTTTTTCTCTTATGTTCACTGACAGACACAGCCCTTCATAGACAAGTGGGGATGTCCCAAAGCTGTGTCAGTCAAGAAGGGTGGGCAAGCAACAACTGTACCCAACAGAATCCTCTTAGGAGGCGCCAACCGCGCCTACACCGCCGCCTGCAAAACTTTGCGGCCAAAGCAGCATCTGCAGATGCTGAAACATCAATTTAATAAAACTTAGTAATCGTGTGCACCGAGGCCCAAATAGCCGCCTCGCACATCTGTGACACCAAAGCCTGGTGTCTGAAAAACCAGGAAGTGCTAAGTGCCCTGGTGGAATGAGCCGTGACAGGAAAAGGGGATACTTTGCCCCGAACAGTAGTCGCATGAGTCAAGGACTGTCTGATCCAACGGAAAACAGTAGCTGACGAGGCCCCCAAGCCCTTGCGCGGACCTTCCGTCAGCAGAAACCGCAGCAGACTTCTGAAAGGAAGCTGTAGCCGCCCAATACACCCGCAAAGCCCACACGACATCCATGAATGTAACTCAAATTCCTTAGGATACGATGGATGCGGACATAATGAAGGAAGAACAATATCTTCATTAGCGTGTAGACTTTCAGGGTAACACTGCCAACTCAGACACCCGCCTAGCGGATGTAATGACTACCAAGAAAGCCACTTTCTGCAACAGCAATTGTAAGGGATAACCCTGATCTTCTCATATGGCGGTTTCTGCAACACAGAAAAACCAAATTGAAATCCCACGGTGCCAAGGCAACCGTACCTGAGGAGCCAAATGGCGCACACCCTGTACAACGTACAGATCAACGAATGTGACACCAAAGGCCACTGAAAGAATCGCCAGAGCCGAAATCTGCCCTTTGAGAGCACTCAGTGCCAACTTTTTATCCAGGCCCCGCTGCAAAAAAGCCAGCACCCTGGGCATCACGTAAGAGCGAGGGTTCCAACCCTCCGCCTCACACCAGGCGATATAGACCTTCCAGGTCCGATATAAAACTTGCGCAAATTACCTTGCGCGCCTTAAGCACAGTAGGGACCATGGAGTCAGACACACCCCTATCCCTCAACACCTGGGACTCATAGCCAAGCCGTCAAAAAACAGCGAGGGTAAAGCAGGGTGCAGGATGGGTCCCTGTGACAGCAGGTCTTCGTGTAGTGGAAGATGCCAGGGAATCTCTGATACCATCCGCACCACGTCAGCGTACCAAGGACGCCGAGGCCACGCTGGAGCTACCAAGATTGTTGGAATCCCTTCCTCTGCCATTCTGCGCAGTCACCACAGAAGAAGCTTGATCGGAGGAAAGGCGTACAGGAGCCGGTACCAACTCCATTTCGCTACCAATGTGTCCTTGGGGACTGCCAATGGGTCTCTTGTTCTACATACAAAGGTCTGTACCTTGTGGTTGAACCTGGACGCCATTAGGTCCACGCCTGGCGTGTCCCACTTGTGGCAAGTCTGGCGGAACACCTCTGGATGTAGGGACCATTCGCCCTGATCCAGTGTCTGGCAACTGCAAAAGTCCGCCTGCCCGTCTTCTACGCCAGGAATGTGAATGGCGGAGATTGCCGGCACGTGAATTTCTGCCCATCTCAGAATGAGAGCCGCTTCCGCAGCTGCTGCCGAGCTCCTTGTTCCGCCCTGATGGTTCACATATGCCACTGCTATGGCATTGTCCGAATGAAGCCGAATCGGGAGGCCGCGCGTCCTTTCTGACCAGTGGAAGAGACAGAGCTTGAGCGCCCTCAGCTCCACACACTCATCGGAAGGAGAGATTCCTGCGCCGACCAACGCCCCTAAGCAGTCAACTGCCCCAGGACCACTCCCCAGCCCGAAAGGCTGGCGTCCGTCGTTACTATCGACCAGTTCAGGGTGAGAAAAGACTTCCCCGGCTTTTGGGCCGAGGCCCGAAGCCACCATGTAAAACGCTCCTGTCCAGGGACAACGGTGATTTGTCCCATCGTGACAGGATCGCTCTCTGTAGAAGCCGAGTTTGACTCTGGGCGTAAGGTATTGCCCCGAAGGCTGAAAACCATGAGCCCCAACACCCGCAAACAGCACCGTAAGGAGGACCCCTGGCGCGACAGCAGGGTTCGCACCGCCGCATGTAATGTCAGCAACTTGGCCGGAGGTAGGAACACCTTCGCCTGTTCCTTGTCCATAAGCAGACCCAGATATCCCAGGCAACAGGACGGAATCAATGTCGACTTCTGCAGATAGATCAGCCAGCCGAAGTCGTTTAGCAAGGCCATGGTGATAGCCACGCTCTCCTCCAGAGCCGAAGCAGACTCCGCTCTCAGGAGTAACCGTTGAGGTATGCTACCACAGCAAAGCCTCTCTGCCTCAATAGCGCCATCACCGGAGCCACCTGCTTGGTGAACACCCGAGGAGCCGAGGCAAGACCGAAGGGAAGTGCCACAAATTGGCAATGTAGGTCTCCCACCGCAAAACGCAGGAAGCGCTGGTGCCGGAAACAAATGGAAACATGGAGGTACTTGTCCCTGGTATCCAGAGACGCCATGAAGGCCCCTTGGTGCAGGGCGGCCACGACCGAAGGGACAGATTCCATTCTGAATTTTCACGCTTTCACAAAGTGGCTTAGCGCTCTTAAGTCCAGAACTGGCCTTACTCAACCTTTTTTGGGTACCCAAAAAGATTTGAATAGAAAACGTGGGACCCTTCCAGCGGAGATACCGGCACAATTAACCCTTTTCAGAGAGCTTCTGAACAGCCTCCAGGAGAGCCTCCCGACGCCCCAAAGGGCGTCCTAAGTTTGACGGGAAGAACCTGTCTGGGGGTAGAGTGCTGAACTCTATCCTATACCCGGACGACACCACTTCCCGCACCCATCGGTCAGAATGCGGCCAGTCCACCTATCCAGAGGATGACTTGTCCTCGGCCTTTTCATTCTTACTCTGCCAGGGCCGTTTAACGAACCCCGAGGCAGACATGCCGGGCCTAGAGCCATTGCCTGCTGCACGAAAAAAACTTCTTCTGACCCAAAGAAACAGGACCCTGCTTACGGTGGAACTCCCGCCACTTGGGCTCCGGAAGAAAGTACTCTTCCCTCCCATGAATCCTTAAGGAATTGATCCAGTTGCATCCCAAAAAGACGCCCACCCTGAAAAGGGAGATCCGTGAGATCCTTCTTAGACGCATGGTCACCCGACCAGGAGCGTAACCACAGCACCCGTCTAATAAGGACTGCGAAACAGACATTTCAGAAAGCATGGCAAGCAGGTCCAAAGCTGCATCACACAGGTATCGAATCCCCTCTATCAGGTGCTCTGCTCGCTGATGCCTCAGGAGAGTTCCCGCAGCTGAACTCGCAGTGCAACTCAGTTGCACACTCAGTAAGGGATTGTGCAGCTATAGCTGACGCCAGAGCCGGTCTCATGGCTGACCCCGCCAGCAAGAACAGTGCCTGGACACCACCCCCGTCCATCTATCAGCCGGATCCTAGAAAGAAGGAGACCCCTCCAACTGGTCCAGGGATACCAGTGTCCCCAGCGCAGGTTGCGCTTCCACTGGCCCCAACTTGGAAGGACCTGCAGGTTCAGCTGCCATCGAGCCACGGGACCCTGACAGACAGGAAAAAACTCTGGCAACCCCACAATGTGACCACCACCGCTGCCCCACAGAACACCCAGGGTAGGCCCAGGAGGACTGCACCCACCGCTACCAGCACCCCAGGGAGAACACAGCTATTTTTGCTGTTTGATGCCTCAAGCGCTGCTTCCCAGTAGGAATTTTGCCATATGACCACCAGTCAGAGGGTCCTGCCTGTGCCATCCGTCCAGTGAAAGAGGAAGTGTCAGCAGAGTAAGCTTTTTCTCCTTCCAGGCATATCCCAAAATGGCCGCCGGGCGGACACAAGAGGCCCAAGCCTGAATTATACAGGGCGCGACTACGGCAAAATGGCCGACGGTCGACATTAGAGGCCAAAATCCACAGCAAAATGGCCGCCGCTACAGAAAAATGGCGGCGGATCGCCGCATGGCGATTCTAAACGGCGCAGGGTGCGGTGCGCGGGGGGGGGTGATAGGAGGGGGGTAAGGACACCCAGGGGAGGCCTGAGCCCCAAAATAGACCCTCCACCAGCCGGCTATCCGCAAAATTGTTGCCCAGTTGCCCCCCTAGGGAGAGGAGAGGGGGTCACTCACCAGTCCGACGGGCGTAGCGGGTAACCACCCAGTTGCAGACCTTCCTCCCAACTGCGGAGAGGGATGCTGCAGGCCAAGGCCTCTGGACAGGAAACGAGTCCGGTCACTGGGTGCAAGTGGGGATCTCCAAAGACATGCTGGTAGGTTGATTAGATCCTGTCTAAAATTGCCCCTAGTATGTGTATGTATGAATGTGAGTTAGGGACCTTAGATTGTAAGCTCCTTGAGGGTAGGGACTGATGTGAATGTACAATGCATATGTAAAGTGCTGCGTAAATTGACGGCGCTATATAAGTACCTAAAAATAATAAAAATAATAATCATCCACTGGCCGCCCGCACGGAACAGGCACGATGTGGTGGACCCCGCCAGGGCTAAGGTTAGCTTGCATCTGTCAGCCGTGCTGGGGAAAGTTCAGGATTTCTAAATATCCTCTATGCCCCAGCCGGCTTCTTGATAGCAGTCTTCATCAGATAGCTTGAAAAAAAAAAAAAAAGGTGAACCGCAGGTTCCATAAGGGAGCCAGGTCTAACTCCTTGCACTAGGCAAATAAAACTGATATGCTATGTACAGCAGGGGGATTATATGCTGAAGTGAGGACGGCCCCCTGGGAGGGGCCAGCCTATCCTTTTGTTTTTTTGCCTAGTCAACTCCTAGTAGGATGAGCATAAACCTCACTTGTCTATGAAGGGCTGCGTCTGTCAGTGAACGTAAGAGAAAAGGTGTCTCCACCGATGCTTTATCACCAAGGTTTGTTTCCACAACAACCCAAAATTTTCAAAATCAAATTATCATTGGGACAGGGAGTGAGGTGAAATCATCTGAACAGAAACATAGAGAGCAAAACAAACATTACATGGGGTGTTAACCCTTCCCTATGCTATCCAAAAAGCTTAAAAATTGTTTTTTTGGCTGAAGCTACACTTAAAAAATGTACCTGTTCCGACTTACAAATTCAACTTCAGAACAAACCTACAGTCCCAATCATGTTTGTAACCCGGGGACCGCATATATATATATATATATATATATATATATATATAAAAATGTTATATACACACACATACATACAGTATATATATATATATATACATCCGCACTGCATATGGATATATACATGGATAGATAAATGGGTATTAGTAAATGAGGAGGGTCAAGGTTAAGCTGAACTCTAGGGATGATATTTTCTGCACACTTACACTGGGTCAGCTTGGCACATTGTAAGTATGCATATGTAATATCCATTTATCCCTGTGCAAGCTGTAAATCCCTGTAGTAGTCTAGGCCATTACAGCAATAGCAGCAGTCTTCCAGGCGCTGCACTGAGTGGCTGCAATTCTGCATAGTATCCACAGAACGCTGGCATTTTTTTTTTTTTTTTTTAATTAATGCGTTCTCTGATTGACCAAGGTGGAGAGGAATGACTTCATGATCTCCACCTTGTCCAATCAAAGAACATGTTGCATTCACTGAGAAAAAGGCATTAAACCTCCTGTGGTTGCTATGCAAAGGGTTAGAAGCTCAGCACGGTTCCTGGAAAACTGCGGTAGTCACTGTAGTACTTCTGTCCCTTTTTTAAAAAATGTTACACAATATCTAATAAAAAAAAATAAACTACATAAAACATAGCACAATGATATAGTGGTTATGTGATTTTGTAGGTAGATACAGTTATTATAACCACACTAGGCAGATTTATGTGGAGAAAAAGCTGACAAGATGCCATAGAAGGACCGTCTTTTTTCTGGCTGAACGAAAAAAAAAAAAAAAATTCTCCCCACTTTGGCCTCATACACACAGGAATATTGAAAAAATGAGATGTAACATCGGGACCGACGCCAGGAAAAAAAAATCAGCATTAAAAACGAGGCTGTAAAAGCACCTGTGTATAGGGCCTAAATCTTTACAAATGTATTTATTTAAACTAGGTGTGTGGCAGGAAACCAGATGACCCCCACTATCACGGGGAGAACATGCAAACTCCATGCAGGTAGTGTTGTGCTTGGGATTTGAACCAATGACCCTTGTGCTACAAGATTGAAGTGCTATCCATTAAAGTGATACAAAAGTCTTTTTTTTTTTTTTGTAAAAAAATAACAAACATGTTATACTTACCTGCTCTGTGTAGTGGATTTGCACAGAGCAGCCCGGATCCTCCTCTTCTCTGGTCCCTCTTCTGTGCGCCTTGCCCCTCCCTACTGTTGAGTGCCCCCACAGCAAGCAGCTTGCTATGGGGGCATCCGAACTCAGCCGCAGCTCCGTGTGTTCATTCAGACAAGAAGCCACGCCCCCCCCCCTCATTGGCTCACTGACTTTGATTGACAGCAGTGGGAGCAAATGTGCTGTCTCAGCCAATGAACAGGGAGAGTCCCAGAAAACTGAGTCTATAGTGCAACATTGCTAGATTGAGATGGGGCTCAGGTATTAAGGGGGCTATGATGCATACAGAAGGCTTTTTATCTTAATGCATAGAATACCTTTACAACCACTTTAAAAAAGATAAACATGTTAATACGTTTTGGCAGGAGCTCATATTTAATGCTTTATTGCTCTGGAGCAGTCAAAACTGCAAACCGGAATAAAAAAAAAAAACAAAACGGAATTCGCCTAGCAAAAATGCAATGAAGAAAGGGGGAAAGCGCAAGGCAAATTTACCTGAAGGTATGCTTCATCTTCAAGTGTAGGTTGTTAAGTATGTGATATGATGTGTCCTCCAAGGTGAATCAAAGCACCATCTACAATGGCTCCTGTAAGCCTAAGGGCTCATGGGCACCAAAAAGGCCAAGTTTAAAGGCGTTCAAGTTTTTTTTCTTTTTTTAAGGGATTTCAATGCAGTCCCTTGCTTTCGATAGGCCTGCACAGTAGTGCGCAAATATCAGTAAACTATGGCTGCATGTAAAAAAAAAAAAAAAAAAAAAAAAAAAAATGTGCCGTTGATAAATTGGTACTGTGTGCAAGGACAATAAAGATGTTTAGCATACCTTTAAATTGCTCCATTCTGAGCTTTTGCTCTTTGACTGCCTGTTGAAGGTGGCGGCATGCTTTGTCCAGTTTATTCCGCAGCTCCTGGCACTCCTTCTTTGACTTCTCAAGTTGTTGCTGGCAATTCTCACAGCAACCAAATTCAGAGCTCTCACTTTTCTTCTTCAGCGGAGGATCTGCGGTCAGCATTGTCTGCAAATGTCCTGTAGCAATTTGGAGATAAATAGGTTTATTAAGCTACTAAACAGAAGGTTTGGTTTTGTACATATTTTTTTTTTATTATGGCCAGGAATACATTTTTAATTTGTTTTTGAAAATATAAAATACTTAATATCAATATTAAGTAGTCTTCTATCCAGCCAACAGGTGGAGAGCTAGCCTCCTCACATGTGAAGCTCGGTAACACTTTCACCTAAGAAAGCTTTTTTAATCTTTTTTCTTTCCAGAATTTTGCTTAATTTTCATTTTCTGGGCCTCCTTTTTAGACACATGGACACAGTCACTGCCCTCAATGTGAGATTGTGTTTGTGCACAGCCCCAAACACACCCAAAGTGAGTTTGGAAACACACGCCCACATGGGTGTGATGACACAGCCGTTATGTCCCAATAGAAATGCATGGGACTACCTGCATGGGGATGCACGCACCACCTGTGCATCCCTGCATGGGCAAACATGGCTCTGCATGGGGCACGGATGTAATCACCCTGTGTGAATGAGGCCTTAGAACAAAGATTGCAAATAGTATAAATAATACAAAAGGTAAAATGGTGGAAATATGGCAAAAAACTTTTGCTTACAGAAATCTGCTGAGGAATCATTCAGACAAACAGAGCTTACAAAGCAGGCTTCAGTGGCTGTGCTTTCTCTTTAGCTAACCTATTGCTCAATTGAAGGTCCTTTGTCATGCAATATTTGCAAAGCAAAGATTGTAAATATATATATATATATATATTCTAAACGGTAAATTGGTTAGACTGTAGCTGCTTAACGGACCTTTTTGGGTGCCTTTTTAACAGCCCATAAATTCCCCTGTGTGTTATCCTAGGTGCCCATGCACACGTGGACGTTTATCAGCAATGGAGTTTATGGGTTGTTGTCAGAACACCCTAAAATCGCGCTCAAGAGTAGTTTTTCTGACCACAAAAAACGCTTAAAAAAAGGCCAAAAACGCGGCTCACCAACGTTTTTGGACGTTTTTGATCCATGGGAGAAAAAAAAAAAAAAAAAAAACACACTCAAAAACGCTACTGCTCAAAAGCAAGATTACAAAAACGCTGATAAAAGCAGTGTTTTCCTGCCAGCAATTCGACACCCAGAACGACTTTTTGAAACGTCCAATGTGCATGGAGCCTAAAAAGAGGTCATAAATCTGACAGGTGTTTTAACCATTTCCAAAACTATTAAAACCAAAATACATATTGACTTTATATATACTTTAACTTAACTCTCAAATTCAATGTTTTGAAAAATCTGCCCTTCCCTTCTGGTGCAAAAATGGGAACAAGGATAGTAACTTGGATTACAAAAGTTTATTCACAACCTAGAGTACACACAACTGCTATTCTATTAGACCAGTTTCAGGCACTGTGCATATTATAAGCAAATACAACACAAGGCTATATAGATATTATATATTATTATATAGAATATATTATATAAGTTAAACGATTGTGATCTCCATTCAGCCCCCTCACAATCTTAACCCGACATTTCCTCCATTCTAAGTAAACAGTACAGAGCCACTCAGCTGGGAGATAGAGAAAAGAAAAAAAGATACAATGCGTGTCTTGGTTCTTTTAGAATAGATCAAAGGAAAGAACTTCCATCTGTAGATGAGCTCAATTTAACCACTTGAAGACTAAACCTTTTGTTGCTTACAAGTTGAATTCAGTAGTTTCTGCTAGAAAATTTACTTGGAACAAACATAATATATATATTTTTAGCAGAGACCCTACAGAATAAAATGGCAGTCGTTGCAATATTTTTTGTCACACGGTATTTGCGCAGCTGTCTTTCCAATGCAATTTTTGGGGGAAAAATATACTTCAATGAATTTAAAAAAACAAAAAACAGTAAAGTTGGACCAATTTTTTTGTATAATGTGAAAAAATTATGTTACCCCGCGAGAATTGCGATCTTTATTCTAAGCAAAAAAATTGTGGTTCTCATTTTAGCCAGAATCGTGCAGAATAATAATAATAATACCTTGTATATGCATATGTGCAGATAATTTTAAAATATTACAAAGGGAAGAATACACCCACAGTATATGTGTGCGCTGCATTTTCTGTAATGAATTCCTCTAGGCAAAAATACGCTGCAGCTCTGGCACCTGGACACAACAACAGACGTATTTACACCGTGCGCCCATATGCTCCTTTACAGCCATGTGCAAGAGGCCCAACACTTCATATTATAAGGCTCGGTTCACACTGTCGTAACCTGAAAATCATGCCACTTTGTCAGGCGACTTTGGCGCGACTTGGAAGCAACTTCATGGAATGCCTGTGTAATAAAGGGATTTTATTAAAACTTACCGTAAAATCCTTTTCTCCGAGTTCACTGACAGACGCAGCTCTTCATGACTTTGTGGTGTTTTATGTTCGTCCTACTAGGAGTTAACTAGGCAGGGAAAAGAATCAGCTGGCCCCACCCCTGGGGGCCGTCCTCTCTTCATACATTAAACCCCCCTCACAGTATAGCTCTTCAGTTCGTACACAAGCCGTACCAAAACAGAGCCCAGAGGGGTGGGTGCTGCGTCTGTCAGTGAACTCGGAGAAAAGGATTTTACGGTAAGTTTTAATAAAATCCCCTTTTCTCCTACGTTCACTGACAGACGCAGCTCTTCAAGACTTTGTGGGACGTCCCCAAGTTGTGTCAAAAAAGAGGGGTGGGTAAACTCAAACAACTGTACCCAACTGAACCTCTGAGGAGGCGCCAGTCGCGCCTACACTGCCGCCTGCAGAACTTTGCAGCCAAAGGCAGCATCCGAAGATGCAAACACATCAACTTTGTAAAATTTAGTGAAAGTGTGAACCGAGGCCCAAGTGGCCGCTTTGCACACCTGGGACACCGAGGCCTGGTGTCTGAAAGCCCAGGAAGTACTAACCGCCCGGGTAGAATGAACCGTGACCGGAAAAGGGAGAGCGTTGCCCCGAACAGAGTACGCATGGGTCACGGTTTTTCTAATCCACTGAGAAATCATAGCCGAAGAGGCCGCCAGACCTTTGCGTGGGCCCTCCGGCAAAACAAACAAGGCATCATCTTTACGAAAGGAAGCTGTAGCAGCCAAGTACACTCCTAAGGCCCTCACAACGTCCAGAGTATGCAACTCAAACTCCTTTGGGTGCGATGGACGAGGGCACAACGAAGGTAAAACAATATCTTCATTGATATGAAAAGAAGAAACTACCTTCGGAAGAAAAGAAGGAAGTGGTCGCAAGACCGCCTTATCCTTATGCAGTACCAAATAAGGAGACTTGCACGATAGGGCAGCCAATTCCGACACCCGCCTGGCAGAAGTGATGGCAACTAAGAAGGCCACCTTCTGCGACAGAAGTTGTAAAGGGATTTCCCTGATCTTTTCATAAGGTGGTTTTTGAAGAACCGAAAGCACCAGATTCAGATCCCACGGAGCCATCGGGGATCTCACCCGAGGCGCCACATGTCGCACACCTTGTACAAAGGTACGAATCAGAGAGTGCGAAGCCAAAGGTCTTTGAAAAAGTATGGCTAAGGCCGAGATCTGGCCCTTAAGAGTACTCAAAGCCAACTGCTTATTCAGACCCTGCTGTAAAAAAGTCAGTACCCTGGAGCTGT
>BLSH010472532.1:633643-660031 GCA_018402905.1 Glandirana rugosa
CCGGGTAGGACCTGGATTTTCGGGATTTGTTCAAACAGTCCCGCGCTTTCAAGGCCTACCTCAGACAAACCAGCCATCACCGACGGGAAGTGGTCCCCCTTAAGGACCGTAGTGACCTGTATTTCCTACGCATGGAGGTACATGGGTAGGTAGGCGCTGTAGTCGCAAAAGACGCCAAGCGACAACCCCTAGTGGTAAAAGTTAAACATCGGGAGGGGAAGCCGGACTGGAGACGCGGGGCCCACAAGTGCTCCAATGACCGGGGCCACAACCGCAAAGACGCAGTCTCCCCGTAACGGTATCAGCGCATAGACCTGCTAGACGAGGACGCTCGCCTGAGACAGAGCCGGGACCTCCTCTTACACTTGTAGCGTTACCAGAGTAACGCCCTGAAGCCGACCAATGAGAGCAGACGAGTGTGACTCTGGGCAAAAGGTATCGCCTCGAACGACGAGACCATGAGCCCCAGCACCCTCATACAGAACCGCAAGGAAGACCGGCGGCGTGATAGTAGGGTGTGTACAGCCGACTGTAAGCCCTGTAGCTTCATCGGAGGGAGAAACACCTTCGCTTGTTCTGTGTCCAGAATGCGACCCAGATACTCCAGACGGCAGGAAGGAGACACTGACGACTTCTGCAGGTTGAGTAACCAGCCGAAGTCCCGCAATGAGACCATTGCGATGTTCACATTCTCCTCCAGGGCCGAGACAGAGTCCGCTCGCAGGAGCAGATCGTCCAGATACGCGACTATGGCAATGCCCCTCTGACGCAGAAACGCCAACACCGGGGCCAGTAACCTCGTGAACACCCGGGGCGCAGAGGTCAGGCCGAAGGGGAGGGCTACAAATTGAAAATGGTGATCCCCAACAGCGAACCGCAGAAAACGCTGATGTCGCGGATGGATGGGTACATGGAGGTACGCATCCTTTATGTCCAGTGATGCCAGGAATTCCCCCTGGTGAAGGGCAGCCACTACCGACCAAACAGACTCCATCCGGAACTTTCGCGCCCTGACAAACTTGTTTAGGGCTTTTAGGTCCAGGATGGGCCGAAATCCGTCCCCTTTCTTGGGCACCACAAAAAGATTCGAGTAAAAGCCTCGAAACCTCTCTCCTGGGGGAACCGGTACAATCACTCCCTGTTCTGAGAGAGCCTGCACCGCCCTGAAAAGGGCCAGCCTGCGCTCCAGCGGGAGGTTTAAATTTGATGGGAAGAACCTGTCTGGGGGTAGAGTGATGAACTCTATCCTGTACCCGGTGGACACCACCTCGCAGACCCAGCGGTCGGAAATGCGAGCTAGCCACCGGTCTGCGAACCCCCGAAGACGTCCCCCCACCCGACACTCGGGTGGGGCGACCCATCAGGCTGAGGAAGACTTGTCTTCCGTCTTTCCTGACTTGCGCTGCCACTGCCGACGTCCGGCCCCTGCAGCAACCTTACTGGGACGGGTCCCCTAGCTTGCCGCGCCTGATGCGCGAAAAAGCTTCTTCTGACCCGATGTAGAAGGCTCCTGTCTACGGCGAAACTCACGCCTGCGGGGCTCCGGGAGGAAAGTACTCTTACCTCCCGTGAAATCTTTTATGATTTCATCAAGGCGCGAGCCAAATAAACGCCCACCCTGAAAAGGAAGATCAGCCAAACCTAGTTTGGAAGCGTGGTCACCCGACCAGGATCGCAGCCAAAGAGTTCTGCGAAGCCTAATGGCCGATATCGATATTCTGGACAGCAAGGGCAGAACATCCACAGCCGCATCACAGAGGTATTTAATCCCCTGGAGTAAAAACTCAGCCTTCTGCGGTGCCTCCATCAGGCGACCGCCTACCAGGTCCGTCTTAAGTTCCTCCATGCATTCAGAGAGATACTGCGCTGCCATGGCCGCAGCCAAAGCTGGTCGCACCGCAGCGCTAGAGGGAAAGCCCCATAGACTGGGAATGTCCTCAGTCACCATGTCACCACCCGTGTCGTCCTCAGACAAGTCCCCCGGGGTTCCTAAGACCCCTGAAGCCACCTCCGGTTCAGAATCTTCCCCCGATGATAAAGGAGGGGGCCGCTTCCTGGGGGCCCGCGGAGCGGCGTCCGTGGCTACGGCAAAATGGCGGCGGTCCGCCGTAAAATGGCGGCCGAAACCGCATGGCGATGCGGACGAGAAGGCCGAACGAACGGAGATGGGGAGGGGGGCGGGGTGTGGCAGGGGGCAAGATGGAAGGCTGATCCCCACCGATAGCTACCCCGGGCAAGCTACTGGAGCAGTGGAAAAACCACATTTGCGGACGTCGGGCCCACTTCACACCCCGTGTGGGGAGGAACGCAGGGCGCTCACTTACCAGTCCGACGCCACGGCAGCCACCGAATGCAGACTTTCCGCCCTCGACGGCGGTATGCTGCAGGCCCAGAGTCACCCTGCCAAACGAATCGGGAAAGGGGACCGAAGGGGGGATCTCGCCCCGGGCCACCCGCACGGAACGGGTAAGATGCGGCGGGTCCCTGTGTTGGGACCGGCTTCGCATCGTGTTGGCCAGGTCGGGGAAAGTACGGAGCACCAGGACTCTCGATGCCCCGACCGGCTTCTTGATAGCAGATCATCTTGATTGCAGCAAAAAAAGAAAAGAAAAAAAAAATGTTCACAATAGGACCGCAGTTCCCAGGTCAACTCCTTGCGAACTAGGCATTGAAACTGAAGAGCTATACTGTGAGGGGGGTTTAATGTAGGAAGAGAGGACGGCCCCCAGGGGAGGGGCCAGCTGATTCTTTTCCCTGCCTAGTTAACTCCTAGTAGGACGAACATAAAACCCCACAAAGTCATGAAGAGCTGCGTCTGTCAGTGAACGTAGGAGAAATTCCTGTAATGTCGGATCCAAATCACATCAATGAAGATGGGGATCTGACTTGGAGGCGACTTCCATTAAAGTCTATGGGCACAAGTGGGATAGAAATCGCCTTGTAGTACAGGAACCGTTTCTAAAGTCAGAGCGACTTCAGTAGTGCTAATTAAGACAGCTCTCATTGACTAAAATGAGATTTCACATGTCACACGACTTGGGGTCTCATGTTAGATCCCAAGTCGTGGCAGTGCGAACTGAGCCTAAAGCCTTCGCAAAATATTACAGGTGCATTTTAATGCGGAACTAAACTATCTCAATCAGCAGTAACCACTTTTAATCATGTTGCTAGCCTTAGTAAATAGCTAGGAATGTATATTACATTTCCTTATTTCAAACTTTTTTTTTTTACATTTCTTGCTTCCTGGTTTCTGGCCTAGGCTAAAATGTTGTCATATGTCCTCAGGAGTCTTCATGGATATATATATATTTTTTCATCTGGAGGAGGGAAGAAGGGGTTTTCTCAGCTAAGCACATCCTTCTGTCTGCATGCCTGAGCTAAAGACAGATGGATTCCAGGAAGTAAGTGCTACAAGAATCATCTGACCTTACTCAAGATGGCCATGGCAAGAAATGCTACTGGGGTATTTTTCATTGGGATTTCTCAATGAAATAAAGCATGAAGACATGGATGAATGGGTAGGTTTCCTGTAAATATTAAAAATAAATTTAACAGTTTTCAGTTTGTGGGGCTTAGATACAGTTAAGTTCCACTTGAAAAAAAAAAGTCATAAAATAAAGTGAATTAATGGAAAAAGGGGCAGCTATGAAAACATCCATTTAAGTGTTATGGATAGGTTAAAGTAGATTTTTTCATTTCCATCTGTGACCCCAAGGTGCACATTGTCACTTTACCAATGACAAAGCTGTCACCAGCACAGAAAGTGCTCCGCCTCTCCAACATTTTTTTCTGTAGAGTAGGGAAGAGCAGAGAAAAGGAAAAGGGAAGGGAGGCGCACCTAAGTGTAGTAGTTACAAGCACAATTTATTGCACAAATAGAATGACACTTAAAAGATGTAAGTAGAAACACGGACGAAGAGCTGGGACGCAGGAAGCATTCAGGAAGTACAAGCTGGATGCCGTGGACCGCACAGCAGGAAGTGACGTCACCGAATGGGCGGGCCCGGATGGTGGAGAGAAAAAAAACAAGTCTCTGGCTCTGCACTCGGAGTGTACAGCTCCTTCTACTGGCCTCTATGAGGCTCTACACTTCAAGTGTGTAGCCAGAGACTTGTTTTCTTCCACTCCACATCTGGGCCCGCCCATCTGGTAGAGCTGCACGATTAAATCGTATTAAAATTGCGATCTCGGTCCAACCCCCCCTGCGATCTCCATTGGGCATTACCGCGATTTTCAGTGCAGTTAATGGGGTCCGACTTGCGGAGCGACTCAGCGCGACTTGACAGTAATAAAAGTCAATGCAGGTCGCCTGAAGTCTTTACTAAATCGGAGCGACTTGAGTCTCAGGGGAGACTTCCAAGTCTGGGCAGAGAGCCAAGTTCTCAATCACCATTGATAAAAGAAGCTAAAAGAGATACAAAGTAATTTACTTCAAAGGAATGCACTCTGAATGAACTCCCCTTGTATAGATGTTTGGTTTAACCATTTAAAGACTAAATCTTTCCTGACACTTGCTGTTTACAAATAAAAATCCATTATTTTGTGCTAGAAAATGACTTAGAACCCCAAACATTATATATTTTTTTTTTAGCAGAGATCCTAGAGAATAAGATGGCGGTTGTTGCAATATTTTAGGTCACACGCGGTTTGCGCAGCGGACTTTTAAACGCAATTTTTTGGGAAAAATTTCCCTTTCAAAAAACTAAACAGTGCTGTTAGCCCAATTTTTTTGTATATTTAATATATTACGCCACGAGAATCGTGATCTTTATTCTAAGCAAAAAAATTGTGATTCTCATTTTGGCCAGAATCGTGCAGCTCTACCATCTGGTGACGTCACTTCCTGCTGTACGGTCCACAGCGGCAAGCTTTGGACTTCCTGGACGCTTCCTGCGTCCCAGCTCTTCCCTGTACAGCCACCTGGACCCTGGACGGAATATAGGATAGCAGCAGCCCCAGAGGATGACGCGCCACTTAAAGAACCTGCGTGTATCTACTTACATCTTGTAAGGGTCATTCTATTTGTGCAATAAATTGTGCTTGTAACTACTATACTTATGTGCACCTCCCTTCCCTTTTCCATTGCTTCTTACAGAGTCCTGGGACACACTCTGGGGATGGCTGCTACATAAGCAACATAATATATACATATATGTATACTATTTTTATATACATTTTTTATATATAATAAATAAGGATTTTTTTCTGGACTGGAAAATTGTACATCCATTTCAAGGACTATACACCAACTTTCTACTATTGGGGTACAATCACCCACTTGTTGTGCGCTGATGTGTTTTTATTTTTTATAGGGAATATCAGAACTTCTAGTAGCTGTAAATTGCTATCTGTATACTCAAATGAGATTTTCCTTCACCTCCTATCCAATTGGGAGACAGGAGGAGAGGGAAAAATTCCCATATGAGGTACTGGATAGCAATAAAAGACTAACAGATGTTTATTATAAAAAATGGCTTTCCACTTAAAATACACATTATCCTGAATAGCTTCAGCAAAGTACATTTCAATAAAAAACAGAGCATACCATTTGCCACCTTTTCTGTAAGAATCCTTTTTGGATTTTTCTGTGCACCTTCAGGATGAAGTCTTTCCTTCCCTCTTAAGACACTAGAATCATTTTCATCATGTTTCTAAAGACAAAATAAGGAAACACATGAATAAAGCGTGTCCAAACATCCCAAAAATAACCAACATGGTTATGTGCAATCGCACAAACATACCGGCTTCATCCCCTGTTTTGCATTTGAAACGACTTTGTAAACGATCCCTTTAACTGATCTCTGAAGATAAGACTTTAACTTCTGCAGAAATTGCGTGTCTAAGCTGCCGGTTGACAATCTTTCGTCCCTTTTACATTTTTCAACCAGTTCATCATGGATTTCGGACATAAGGTTCTCTATTTCCGACAGGATGTCATTATCGTGATCGTACAAACGCTTTGATTCTTCAGAAATCCGCAGTTTGAGGCTCTTATTAAATTGTTCCGTCATTTCCACCTCTTTCTGAGTGAGGAGTTCATTTTTCTGCTTTTCAAAATCAGCTTTTGCCGTATAAAGCAATTCACTGATTTTCGTTCTATGATCATCCAAGAAGGTGTGGAAATCTTTTTCGTTTTGTGCTTGAATGGCTTGGACTTCTTCCTGCTTCTCTTTGTTGCACTGAGCACGTGCCTTTCCAACTTCAACTTTCATCTGAGCTTCAAACTCTTCAGCCTTCAAGTCCAGCACCCGCTGTAATGCTGCAATTTTCTCTTCACAATCTTTGTGTTTAAAGCCATGTTGACTTTTTTCAGACTCAAGCTTCCATTTCTCTTCCACTGCAGCAACTGCATCTGTTATCTGGGATGGGGAACAATAGTTAGTTCAGTAAGTAATACAAATGACCTATATTCATCCTTAATGCTAACCAGGTACTGCATTTATGGGGCAGCAGGGAGGGTGGACCTTCATGTCCTTACACCCCATGGAGGTCCATGTTACCTGTGATGAGTGTGTGCTTACAGCACAGTGACCAAGTTGTTGCAGACAGCTCCTGGGCTCTGTTTATGAAATTTTTTTGTATATTTAATATATTACGCCGCGAGAATCGTGATCTTTATTCTAAGCAAAAAAAATCTCGATTCTCATTTTGGCCAGAATCGTGCAGCTCTACCATCTGGTGACGTCACTTCCTGCTGTACGGTCCACATCGGCAAGCTTTGGACTTCCAGGATGCTTCCCGCGTCCCAGCTCTTCCCTGTACAGCCACCTGGACCCCGGACGGAATATAGGATAGCAGCAGCCCCAGGAGGATGACGAGCCACTTAAAGAACCTGCGTGTATCTACTTACATCTTGTAAGGGTCATTCTATTTGTGCAATAAATTGTGCTTGTAACTACTATACTTATGTGCACATCCCTTCCCTTTTCCATTGCTTCTTACAGAGTGTTGGGACACACTCTGGGGGTGGCTGCTACATAAGCAACATAATATATACATATATTTATACTATTTTTAAATACAATTTTTTATATATAATAAATAAGGATTTTTTTCTGGACTGGAAAAACTGTACATCCATTTCAAGGACTACACACCAACTTTCTACTATTGGGGTACAACCACCCACTTGTTGTGCGCTGGTGTGTTTTTATTTTTCATAGGGAATATCAGAACTTCTAGTAGCTGTGATGGGGAACAATAGTTCGTTCAGTAAGTAATACAAATGACCTATATTCAACCTTAATGCTAACCAGGTACTGCATTTATGAGGCAGCAGGGAGGGCGGACCTTCATGTCCTTACACCCCATGGAGGTCCATGTTACCTGTGATGAGTGTGTGCTTACAGCACAGTGACCAAGTTGTTGCAGACAGCTCCTGGGCTCTGTTTATGATCAGGAGGGGGCTGAATGGGGGTACCCTGGGACAGCCAGTGATAATGTGATTGGGAAGTCCGCCTTACCTCCTGGCCTTAAAGTGGAGTTCCACCCAATTAAAAGTCAGCAGCTACAAAAAGTATAGCTGCTGACTTTTAACAATCAGACACTTACCTGTCCCAGGCTCCAGCGATGCGGTCACCCGAGGGCTCGCTCTTATCCCCCTCCCCTCAGCGGCGCCGGCACCACAAGTGTGGGCACCCGGCTTTGGCTTCAAAGCCGGGTGCGCACTGCGCATGTGCAAGTCGCGCTGTGCCTTGTGAATGGCCGGCGTATCTTCTGGGACCTGTGACGTGTCCCAGAAGATCGCCGAGGGGGGGAGCTAAACTTCCTTCCAGAGCCGCGCCCGCCCAAAAAAAAAATGACTTGCCAATTGTGGCATGTCAGGGGGTCACCTTCCTTTAAAGCGGAAGTTCCACTTTTGGGTGAAACTCCGCTTTAAGGCCCAGTTAAAGGGCCACCGAGAGGCTGTGGAAAACGGTTAAGGAGCTATTTATTGCATTACAAACAAGTTCATATGAATGCCATAGGCAATTGTTGCAATTCAGTGACTCAAATTTCAAGGAAAGCTTGTTACCCTACAGAGGCTCTAGGAAGAACTAAAGCAAAAGGCCATCCTTACTAACCAGTTGAAATAAATAAATCTATACCTCCCATAGCTTATTTGCCTCAAATAGCTTAAGGAGGTTTTCACCACTTCCCGCCCGTAAGCAGTCATATGATTTCCTGGACTTTGAGTGGAGATATCTGAATGATACCTGCAGGCATCATCCAAATATCTTCTTTTTTTTTTGCCAGTGATTCCCTGCAAAGTAAAACAATCATAGCGACTGTTCAGCAGCTTTATTGTTTTTACAGGCAGCAGGATGACATGTCCCTATCCCTCCCCCTCACATAGTTTACCATAGAGCTGACCGAGGACCCCCCCGGGGCCATCTTTATGACCTTCGGAGGCCGGGCGCTTCGTTATGACGTCACTTCCAGCCTCGGCAAATGTAAAACACTGCCTTGTTTTTAGCTGGAAATGCTGAGATCCTTTTTTTTTTTTTTTTATCTCAGGCATTCCAGACCCCACATCTCTCTGTAAAGAGGACCTGTCAAGCATTATTCCTATTACAAGGAATGTTTACATTCCTTGTAATTGGAATAAAAGTGATAAAAAAAACATTTAAAAAGGGAAAGTGTAAAAATAAAAAGAAATGTAAAGCGCCTCCGTCCCCGTGTGCTTGCATGCAGAAGTGAACACATACGTATGTCATCCGTATATGTAGACGGCATTCAAGGCACACTTGTGAGGTATCACCTTGAATGTTAGATACCTCCGTAACTCTAAACAGGTAACCTGTAATAATTTAAAGCGTCGCCTGGGGAGATTTTTAAGTACCGAAGTTTGGCACCATTCCACAAATGTACGCAATTTTAAAGAACAACATTTAGGTATCTATTTACTCAGCATAACATCATCTTTCACATCATACAAAAAAAAAAATGGGCCAACTTTAGTGTTTTTTTTTTTTTTTCTTAGTTAAAAAAAAAAAACAGCTTTTGAAAAATTGCTGGGCAAATACCGTGTGACATAAAAAGTTGCAACAACTGCCATTTTATTTTCTAGAGTCTCTGCTAAAAAAACAAAACCTATATAATGTTTGGGGGTTGGGAATCATTTTCTAGCAAAAAAAAAAAGGGGATTTCTGTATAACTTACCGTAAAATCCTTTTCTCTGAGTTCACTGACAGACGCAGCATTCTTATGACACATGGGTTATGCTCATCCTACTAGGAGTAGACTAGGCAAAACAAACAAAAGTGTAGGTTGGCCCCTCCCAGAGGGCCGTCCTCACCTTAGCATATAATTCCCCTGCTCTGTACAGCACATCAGTTCGTAACAAGCCGTACAAAACCAACGCAGAGGGGTGGGTGCTGCGTCTGTCAGTGAACTCAGAGAAAAGGATTTTACGGTAAGTTATACAAAAAATCCCTTTTTCTCTTCCGTTCACTGACAGACGCAGCATTCTTATGACACATGGGGACGTCCCAAAGCTGTGCCAATCAAGAGGGGTGGGCAAAATCATAACAACTGTACCCAACAGAAAAACGCCCTCTCAGGCGGCGCTAACCGCGCCTAAACTGCCGCTTGTAATACCTTGCGGCCAAAAGCAGCATCCGAGGATGCTGCAACATCAATCTTGTAAAACTTAGTAAACGTGTGCACTGAGGCCCAAGTAGCTGCCTTGCACACCTGAGACACCGAGGCTTGGTGTCTAAATGCCCAGGACGTACTAACTGCCCTGGTGGAATGAGCCGTGACTGGAAACGGGCGAACCTTACCCCGAATCTCATATGCATGAGTCACGGTCTTCCGTATCCAACGAGACACGGTAGCTGACGAGGCCGCCATACCTTTGCGCGACCCTTCCGTCAGCAAAAATAAAGAATCAGACTTCCGAAAGGAAGCTGTAGAACTTAAATACACCCGCAAGGCCCTCACCACATCCAAAGAATGCAGCTCAACTTCTTTGGGATGTGGTGGGTGCGGGCACAATGAGGGGAGAACAATATCCTCATTCAAATGAAAAGAAGAAACGACCTTCGGAAGAAACGAAGGGAAAGGTCGCAAAACTGCCTTGTCCTTATGGAGAACCAGGTAAGGGTACTTGCAGGATAATGCTGCTAACTCCGACACCCGCCTGCCAGGTGTGATAGCTACCAGAAAGGCCACCTTCTGCGACAACAACTGTAAGGGAATGTCCCTAATCCTTTCATATGGCGGTTTCTGCAACACAGAAAGCACCAGATTCAAATCCCACGGTGCCAAAGGCGACCGTATCCAAGGAGCCACATGACGTACCCCCTGTACAAATGTACGGATCAATGAATGAGACGCCAAGGGCCATTGAAAAAGAACCGCCAGGGCCGAAATCTGCCCCTTAAGCGTACTTAACGCCAGGTTCTTGTCCAGACTTTGCTGTAAAAATGACAGTACTCTGGATACTCTATAAGAGCGGGGGTTCCAACCCCCTGCCTCGCACCAGGTAATGTAGGCCTTCCAGGTCCTATGATAAATCTTACGTGAGGAACTCTTACGTGCTTGTATTATAGTCGGGATTACGGAGTCCGAGACACCCCTATCCCTCAATACCTGGGACTCAATAGCCAAGTCGTCAAAACCAGCGAGGGTAAAGCAGGGTGCAAGATGGGCCCCTACAACAGCAGGTCCCCATGAAGCGGAAGCCGCCACGGAACCTCTGCCACCATCCGTACTACGTCGGTGTACCAAGGGCGCCGGGGCCAAGCCGGAGCTACCCGGATTGTTGGGATTCGGGTAGAGCCTTTAGAGGAGGAAAAATGCACAGCAGCCGATACTGCCCTCGAGGCCTGTGAAACACTGCCCCCGAAGGATCAGAGCCGCCTCCACGGCTGTTGCTGCGCTTCTTGTTCTGCCCTGATGGTTTACGTACGCCACCTCCGTGGCATTGACCGACTGAACCAGAACCGGGCGGCGCAGCCCTACTGTCCCACGGGACAGGCAGAGCTTGATCGCTCTCAGTTCCGGTACCTACATCGACCAATTGAGGGGAAGAAAACTTCTCTTTAGGGCCGGAACCTGAATCCCCCAAACCAAGGGTTCCCGGGACTGACACTCCGACCTGATCGGCCTGTCCAGGGATAGAGGAGATTTGTCCCACCGCGACTAAATTGCCTTCCGCAGGAGCCGAGTGTTCTGGGCGTAAGGTATCGCTTCGCAAGTCGACCCCCTGAGCCCCAACACCCGTATACAGAACCGTAAGGAGAACCACTGGCGCGATCACAGGGTTCGCCCTGCCTAAAGCATTAGAAGCTTGCTCGGTGTTAGGAACACCCCAGCCTGTATCATGTCCGGAATCAGACCCAGGTACTCCAGCCGGCAAGCCGGCATTCAAGATGACTTCTGTCTGCTGAGCGCCTGACTGGCGCTTCTGCGGTAGCCTCACGTTTGAGGGGAAGGACTTTTCTGGGGGCAGAGAGCTGCTTGCAACCCCCAGAAATCGCCCCCCCCACCCGTGAGGCGGGTGGGGGCCACCCATCATGCGGAGGCAGGCTTGTCCTCCGCTTTCTCAGGCTTACGCTGCCAGGGCCTTTTGCTGTGGCCTGTGAACGCCTTCCCGGCCTTACCCGCTGGGCCGGGCGCCCGAAAAAACTTGTTCTGACCAGAAGAGACAGGACCCTGCCTGCGACGAAGATCTCGTCGCTTCGGCTCTGGAAGGAAAGTACTCTTCCCTCCTGTGAAATCCTTAATAATCTTATCCAACTGTGGGCCAAATAGACGCCCTCCCTGAAAGGGCAGGTCTGCCAGAGCTTTCTTTGAAGCCTGGTCGTCCGACCAAGAGCGGAGCCACAGCACCCGCCTGATGACAATTGAAAAAACAGACATTTTTGACAATATGGGGAGAAGATCCAAAGCCGCATGGCATATGTAGCGGAGACCTTCTTCCAAATGTTGCATCCGCTGTACCTCAGCCTGTGCATATTCACTAGACAAACTAGTGTGCAATGCGGCAGCGTGCTCGCGAAGAGACTGTGCCGCCATAGCAGTTGCTAGCGCCGGCCGCATGGCTGACCCAGCCAACAAGAATAGTGCTTTAGACACTGTCTCTGTGCGGCGATCGGCCGCCTCTTTAAAGGATGGAGACCCCTCCAAGGGGATGGTGGTTGCCTTATTCACACGAGCCACGGCAGGGTCCACCACTGGGGAAGCCCATCTCTTAGTAAAGCTTTCCTCAAAGGGGTAGCGAACAGCAAAGCTTTTAGGCAAAGCCAAGGAACTTGGTGGCTTCCGCCATTCCTTGAACACTGCCTGTTCAAACACCTGATCATAAGGGTAAGCCCTAGGGGACCTAGGGGGTCTAAGCGGTCCACAAACATATGCGGACTCATGCAACTCCCCTGTTTGGCCCAGTCGCATAGAGTCGCGAATATCAGTGATCAGTGCTTCCACTATCGCTTTATCCCGCGAACTAGGAGCCTCCTGATCCTCTTCGCCCTCTGAGGGCGGCTCACCCTCTGGAAGATCTACAGGTGTGACCACTGAGGCGCTTTCTAGATCTGAATCCTCCCCTGAGGAAAGAGGAGGGGGTGGGCGCTTCTGGGGGACCCTCGGAACGGGCACCCCTGCCCGGGGAAAGAACTCCCCAAACACCGCCTTCAGCTGTTCCAAGGACACTAATGATCCTGGGGTGGACTGTAGATTTGCAGGTATACCTGCCATAGAATTGCCGGCCTCTGACATCTCAGCCCGGCACCCCCGCTGTGTAACCACCACCTCTACCCAACAAATCAGCCAAGGAGACCCGGGCGGATTACACCCACCGCTACCGGCACCCAGGAAGCGCCAGCTATACTTGCTGTTTGATGCCTCAGCACTCCAACCGAAGAGCAATGCCCACGAATTGCTGCACGTCAGGAGCTTGTTACTGTGTGTCAGCCATGCTGTTCAAGCAAAAACCGGAAGCCCACACCCGTTTTTAAGGACTTCCTGCACAAGGACTGCAGTTCTCTCAACCGACCACTGGAGGCAGCCAGAGAGCAGGCTGGAAACCACATGGTTCTCAAACAATGGACGCTGCCATTACACACGTGCGGTCGGCCACGAACGAGCGGTGCTCCAAAATCCAATGGCGACGACCCACCTAACACATTGCTCCAGACGGTCGGTGCAGATTCGAACGGTTAGTGCAAAGGTGCCTGCGGGGGATTGAGGGGGGAGGGGGAGTAGGGGGAAGGCCTCTAACAGACCCCCACCGGCTGACCACCACAGAGCTGCCCAGATGCCCACTCTCCATGCCTCTAGGGTGGAAGAGGGGTTCACTCACCAATCCGACGGGCGCAGCGGGTAGCCACCCGGAGCATACCTACCTCCCCACAAGAAGGCATGCTGCTGGCCAGGCCACCGGACAGGCGAACCAGTCACTGGGCTCTAGTGGGTTTTAGCCACTGGCTGCCCGCACGGAACGGGCGCAATGCGGTGGGCCCCTCTAAGGGGGTTCGCATAGTGTTGGCCGGACTGGGGAAAGATTAGGATTCGAGATATCCTCTATACCACCAGCCAGCTTCTTGATAGCAGTCTTCCTTAGATGAATCTTCAGGAGACCGCTGCTCCCATAGGGAGCCAGGTCTACTCCTTGCACTAGGCAAATAAAAACTGATGTGCTGTACAGAGCAGGGGAATTATATGCTAAGGTGAGGACGGCCCCCTGGGAGGGGCCAACCTACACTTTTGTTTGTTTTGCCTAGTCTACTCCTAGTAGGATGAGCATAACCCATGTGTCATAAGAATGCTGCGTCTGTCAGTGAACGGAAAAGAAAATGTAGGAGAGGAGTGCCAGAATTGGCTTGGGCTGGAAGTAGTTAAAGAGCATAAGAGGCCAGCAACTTCCTGCGGCATTTTTTTTTTTTTTTTTGGCTGTCATAAGAAAAAAAAAGTAGACCGTCATTGCTGGCACCGCTAGCTTCTCAAAAGGAGAGGTCAGTAATATATAATCCAATACAGATTTCTCATTATAGGGTTATTTTAAATTTAACCAATTACAGTACATAAAAAGATTGACCAGGGGACACTGAACAGAAATTACACAAAGTTGGACATGGCAAAAGGTAGGAAACGGTTTCTGAGCCTAACCACTTTTCACCTTGCTTTCACATTCCACATAGCGAACATCTCCCACCCACTGGGACATGTACAATTCACCTGCGTTAAAGACCTCCATGTTTCTGGTCACTTTAAATACTTTTTTTGGGCCAGCTTTATTAAAGGATAGGTTCATTTAAAATTAATAAAATACATGCACATTTTTTTTTGCAGGTAAAAAAATTATGTGCATTTACAAAATTTTTTTGGAGCCTGTAAAGCGTTGCCCAGTGATCAGCAGTTCACTGGAGCCATTCAGGTCTCCTGCAGACCTGTCAGTGTATCAGTGTGCTATACATCCCGTACGGGCAAGCAGATACACTGACAGGAAAAATCAAAGAACTACCACATCGCTCCACACCGCCGTGGTAGTTCAATGAGAAGTACGAACCGACAGCCGCAAAGGATGTCAGGGCTTGTCGTTCATTCACACACAGAGAGGTTTGAATGAATGACGTGGCCGCGTGGGCAGAGCCCCGCTGATCTAAAAAAGTGACAGCTAGTACGGGGAACTTCTCCCCATACTACTGTCACAGGGAAGGGGGGGGGGGGGGATCAGGCACCTTAAAACAGATGGTACATGTAACATGTTCCCAAAGGTGAACTTACCTTTAAAACACACCATAATGGTATAGCTGCTGGGTATGCCTTCATACATTGTAGTAGCATTTGCTACATACTGTAAAGTGCGGTTGACTTCCTGGAGGTGTATGACCGACTTCCCCTCCACTGCCAGAGTTGCTGGTACGACACCCAGGCCATTCAGGAACAGCCTTGTATGAAAAAATGGAAGCAACTCTGTTTCTGAAAGCAGAGGGCAAGTTGGTCATTGTCCTCCAAGTCAACAGTGCTTGCAAGTGTTACAACAGTGTATTATAGCATCCTCAGTGGCCATACTGCTCTGGCATGGCCAAAACTATTTTGGCTGTACGTCTATGGATCACAAAAGTGCAGTTTGTTCAAAACTCCTGTGACCCATTGTCAGCCAATCCTGGCTCAGGAAAGATCCTGACTTTAAAAGTCAGGATCCACCCAGATTCCTGGACCAGCAGCTGGCTTAGCATCTCTGTGAGCCACTGAAAGCCTGAACCAGCCCCTCCTGTCCCCTCCACAGCCTAGTGCTCCAGTGAGCACTGGAGGGGCAGAGCAGAGAGACGGTGACCGACAGTCATGCCTCTCTGCAGATTGAAGGCCAAGAACTGAGCGATCAGTGGTATTTGATCATTTAGTTCTCAGTAATAGAGCCGGCGAGGGACAGCTGCAGCTGGAATCAGTGCTGCAGCCATCTAGGTGAGCAAGATTGTTTATTTTTTTAAAAAGCCATACTTCTCTTAACCAAGCTGGCCCAAACAAAATATTTAAAGGGGCAGGTAACCTGGAGTTTCTGTAAACCTGTATCTGTTCCAGTAAGATTTATATTGCTAAAAGGTGACCAGTGACTGACCACTTTGCTAGCATATCATGAAATATACCTGCTTTTCAACATTGAGATTATTAAGCTTCTCCCATTTTCCTTTCTCAATCTGCAAGTTTGTTTTGTATTCGGGTAAGTTGGTAAGTTCTTGCAACCATCTGGCACGACCTTTTGTTAAGGCTAATTCCACCTAAGAAAGAATGGAAGAGAAAAAAAAAACCCCCAAAAATGAATGATAAAATTAAAAAACCCACTGTGGAAACTTTCCCATAACAATATACTGCTGAATATTGAATCACTCTGCATATTCAACAACTGATGACTTATCCATCAAAGAATACAAATAGATTACATTTTTTGTTTTAGTACACAAACATAAGGGTGTTAGAATCGCCGCTACTTTAGATTTGTATAAAAGAGGAGAGATGACCTTTAAAAAAGCACCTTTAGCAAAGAGTGACAACTTTGATGTACTCGGAGAAAAAGACACAATAGGATTGCCGGTTTCCCTTAGGCTCCTCACACAGGGGTGATCACAGACTTTGCTAGACAATTATAGCGCGACTTTGGCATGACTTACAACACGACTTATGGCAGGCGAATTTGCCTGCGGCCAATCAGAGAAGGGCGGGAGGGGGTTGCCCCAAATAAAATTCTATTCTTTTCACTGTAAAGTTGCTTGCATTAATATGGGGGATCCGACTTGGAGGCAAATTCTATCGACTTCTATTAGCACAAGTCAGATAGAAGTCGCCTTGAAGTTGTGCAGGAACCTTTTTTTGAAGTCGGAGTGACTCAGTAGCATACTTTAAGACGGCTCCCATTCATTTCAATGGAATTTTAGATGTCAAGCGATTTGGGGCGACTCAAGTCGGAGCGCAAGTCGCCCTGTGTGAACGGAACCTAAGTGAAGATGCGGGCGCCTACACCCAAAGATTAAACAATTGGCTCAGGGTGCCGACATCGCTGGATCCCTGGACAGTAAAGTGTCCTTATATTAAAAGTCAGCAGCTACAGTATTTGTAGCTGCTGACTTCATTTTCTTTTGCCCAGACTGGAGCTCCTCTTTAACCACTTCAGCCCCGGAAGGATTTCCAGCTTTAGGACCAGAGCACTTTTTGCGATTCGGCGCTGCGTCGCTTTAACTGACAATTGCGCGGTCATGCGACGTTGCACCCAAACGAAATTTGCGTCCTTTTTTTTCCCACAAACAGAGCTTTCTTTTGGTGGTATTTGATCACCTCTGCGTCATTTCTGATCGCCGCTATAAACAAAAGAAGAGCGACAATTTTGCAAAAAAACCCAAATTTCTTACTTTTTGCTAAAATACAAATCCAAAAAAAATTATAAAAAAACATTTTTTTTCACCGTTTTTGGCCGATTTATATTCTTCCTCATATTTGCGATAAAAAAAAAATCGCAATCAGCGTTTATTGATTGGTTTGCGCAAAAGTGGTCGCATTTAAGGATGATGAGAATTCATTTTTGGGGTTTTTATTTATTTTTTATTTTTTACTAAAAATGGCGGCGATCTGCGATTTTTAGCGGTACTGCGATATTGGGGCGGACATGTCGGACTGTTTTGACACTTTTTTGGGACCATTGGCATTTATACAGCGATCAGTGCTATAAAAATGCACTGATTACTGTGTAAATGCCATTGGCAGTGAAGGGGTTAACCTGCAGGGGGCGCTCTAAGGGTTAACTGTGTTCCCTGGGCGTGTTCTTACTGTATGGGGACTTGCCTAGCTGGGGAAAGGAAGTGGTCACAGCCTTCACTTACAGGAAGGCTGTGATCACTTCCCTTCCCCCTCACACAGAGCGGAGGTCCGTGTTTACATACACGGACCTCCGCTCATTCGCTCCGGGGGGGGGGCATCGCGGGTGGCCGGCGGCAATCGAAGCCGCCGGACCCGCTCCCTGGACCCCCCCCGGACACAGTGAGCGCGCGCGCGCCACTCACAGTGGCTCTGTATCGCGGCCGCCGTCGTATGACGGCGATTCGCGTTACAGAGCCACATTGTCGCCGTCAATTGCCGATCAGCCGTCGGCAAGCGGTTAAATCATCCCCATTTTTTTGGCTCATAAATAAAAAGACAGAAATAAAAACTGACAGGGGTTCTAATACATCTTCACATTATCTGAAATTAAAGTTTTGCCTTCGGTCCTTTGCCTTAAGGAAATTGAGCATGCTACACAAGCCTACAACAGACCTTTCTGCTCCTGCGTAAACCAAACAGAACAGCATCTGCAGTGTCAAGAAGAGATGCAATGAAGGACTTGCATTGTGAGTGACCTTGTTGTCACTCTCCTGCCCCATATGCTTTGAAGGAAAATTCAAAAGGAGCCCCGAAAATTGTTGACTGAACAGCAACTGCTTCCTATTAGATGCAGCCACTTATGGGCACTCTGGCAGCTGCTGGTGCCAGCTATCGGAATACAATAGGCACAGTGGGAGATTTGTCCATCCGCAATGTATGGAGGATTTGTGAATGGGCAGCTACACTACATTACTGCTTCATTGTAATGTCTCTTTGTTCATTCATAGCAGATCAAAAGGATTGATCTTGGATTTGCACGTGAAATCATTGCAAGTTAAAAAAAAAAAAAAAACAAAAACAAAGAAAATCTGCATTAATAACCCTTACTTAAAGTAGAACTACACTGCATCCAAACACCACAAACCAAAAACATTATTTAATTCATTTTTAACATTCAAAGAAAACTCCCTCATCCATCAAGGTCTCCGAGCTTTATTCTGCTGAAAAATCAGCCCCCAGCATTTACGGCCGTGGCCATTTTGAGAAAGGGCAAATTATTCATGTAGCATTTACTTCCTGGAATCCATCTACCCTTAGCTCAGGCATGCAGACAGGCATAGCTGAAAAAACCCCTCCTCCCCCCTGAAGACTCATGGGATGTATAGTATCATTTACCTAGGTTTAAAATGAAGAAAAGAGCCAGCACTCGGCATCTGCTGTTACGTTAAATTTATTGATAGTAGATCATGTACAAAAATGCACAAACGGCATTTGGTGCAGTGAACAAGGCTACACGCCGAAACGCTTTTGTGCATTTTGGTACATAATCTACTATCAATAAATTTCACGTAACAGCAGATGCGGAATGCTGGCTCTTTTCTTCATTTTAAACATGGTTTCCAGGACGTGGCAGGGATGTCCAGAGCCAGAGCACCTGCTGCAGGTATGCCAACTGGGATTTCCCCTGATTGCACTGACTATAGGACAGCTCAGAGCGGTGTGCACCTTTGTGATCATTTACCTAGGCTTGGAAACCAGAAAGTAACTGAAGAGATGTAAAAAAAAAAAAAAGTTTTAAACAAGTAAATATGACATACTTTCCTAATTACTGACTAATGCTAACAGCATAAGGATTAAAAACAATCAATGTTGACAGAGAGGCTGCATTCACACAGGAGTGACAAGACTTCAGCGCGACTTTAGGTGACTTACAACGCAACTTCATACCAGGTGACTTTGCCTGTGGCCAATCAGAGAAGGGAGGGAGGGGGTTGCCCTGGATAATTTATTTTCTTTTAACGGTAAAGTCGCTTCCATTTAGATGATGGAACCGACTTGGAGGCGACTTCTATTCAATTTTATGGGCACAAGTCAGATAGAAGTCGCCTAGAAGTGGTACAGGAACCTTTTCTGAAGTTGCTCCGACTTCAGTAGTGTTCACTAAGACGGCTCCCATTCATTTCAATGGGATTTCAAATGTCAAGCGACTGGGGGAGACAAGTCGGAGTGAAAGTCACCCCTGTGTGAATGGGCAGAGTGAAATTCTGCTTTACCTGACCCAATTAGCTCCTTCCTCGCCCTAGGTCTTTTTTTTTTTTTTTTACACGATTATTATTTAGGCTTTAATGCCTATTTGTTTGCTTCTTAATTTTTTAGTGATGCACTTTTTTGGAATGCACAATTTAAAAAAAAAAAAAACAACACTTTAAATAAACTTTGCCACACGTTCTGTATTGGAAACAATTTTTTTGCGCCAGTAGAAATAATACAGAAAAAAAAAACAAAAAAAAAAACTATAGAATAAAACATTTACTTCAACAGGAACAGTTGTTTTAAAAAACCAAAGTATTGGTCAAACTAGAAAAAAATGCATTTTTTTTTTAAATCAATATCTATGAATTGCATAGAAACACCCCCCCAAAGATAGTAAAGCCTTTCTGTACTACTTTGCTTTGAACTAAAAGAAAACAAAAAAAAAAAAGGAACAGATATGATCCTTAACACTTTTACCCCCTTTCTGCCAAGGGCAATTTTCAGCTTTTAGCACTGTCGCATCTTGAATGAAAATTGAGCGGTCATGCAACACTGTACCCAAACAACCCTTATTATCATATATTTTTTTCACACAAATATAGCTTTCTTTTGGTGGTATTTAATCACCACTGGGTTCTTTAGTTTTTTGCTAAATAAACGAATAAAGACCGAACATTTAAAAAAAAAAAAACGTTATAACATTCTGCAAACAAGTAATTTTTCTCCTTCGCTGATGTGTGCCAATGAGGCTGCACTCATAGGCACTAATGAGATGGCACCGATAGGCACTAATGAGATGGCACCGATAAGCACTAATGAGGTGGCACTGATAGGCACTAATGAGGTGGCACTGATGGGAATTGATATGCTGCACTGGTGGGCATAGATTGGAAGCACTGGTGGGCAATATTGGGACCGCACTGATAATCAGTGCCCTGATTTTCAGTGTAGATGTCCCTTATACACAGGCATGTAATCGGCTCTCTTCTCCTCACGCTAAAGGAGTGCCAATAACCGGCTTCTGTTTACATCCGTGATCAGCTGTGGTTGGACACAACTGATCATGTGGTAAAGAGCCGCTGATTGGCTCTTCACCTCAACCCGTGATCAGCAGTGTCCTGAGGCCACTGCGATCACCGAGCATGCTGCCTGCGCCCAGCTGCGGGCATGATCATGGGAGGCAGTCATAAGGTGGCCTCCCAGAACTAGCCGGCCATGCTGTAGCTATGATTCAGCTATATCGCAGTTGGCAAGTGGTTAAGTAGTGAACACCGCATCACCAGATCAATAGGCACATAGCTGAAATGTAAAAAATATATAGAAAAAGGTTATTATATATGAAAATGTTATTTAGGTGTGACAGATGAACTGGTGGAAGTACCTGAGTGGAAATGTCCTCCCGATGCTTTATTTCCAGCTCCATGCAAGCCTTTTGTACGGCCTTCTCTTTCTCTAGCATAGCATTGCCGAGCTTCATTTTCAGATCCTCCAGCTGTTCGGTTTCTAGCACAGTTTGTACAATTAATGATTGCTCAGTCTGTACAGCACAGTCTTCCAAACTCTGCCTCAACGTCTCTCTGGCATGTTTTAAAGCATTATCTAGCTTATGTTTCCACTGATTCTCAATATCTTGGATTTTAATTGCAGTTACCTAAAACAAAAATAAATAAATAAATAAAATGGAAAAAAAAAAACACACACACAGATACAATAAATATAACAGAAACCAAGAAAAACTTGTTAGATGATTTGCATAAACATGAAGAATATGAAAAGCAGCAAAAATAGTAATAAACTCCGTAATATAGATTTAAATGTCAAAAGCGACAACCTCCGAAAGAGTGCAGAAAGATATGGGAAGACATCTCAGTACTGAACTGCCAGAGATGAATGAAATCATTGGACAGTTTAATCACTTACCAACCGGAAGGTTTTCCAGCTTTAGGACCAGGGCACTTTTTGCAATTATTTTTTACTAGTAATGGCGGCGATCTGCGATTTTTAGCGGTACTGCGATATTGCAGCGGACATGTCGGACATTTTTGACACTTTTTTGGGACCAATGACATTTATTCAGCGATCAGAAATTTAAATGTCCACTGATTACTGTATAAATGTCATTGGCAGTGAAGGGGTTAACCTGCAGGGGGAGATCTAGGGGTTAACTGTGTTCCCTGGGTGTGTTCTTACTGTGGGGGGGGGGGGGGGTTAGGCTAACATGGGCATGAGAGATCTAACTGATCCCAGTGACAGGGATCAGTAGATCACCCATGCCCCTACTAACAGAGCGGGGAACAGCCATGTCTACATCGGTGGTTCCCCGCTCTATCCCTGAGGCCGCTCATCGCGGCTCGCCGGCGGACATCGGCTCGCGCCCCCTAGTGGCTGTTCGCATATCGCCTCCTTTTTGCGGTGATTCGCGCTCAGCATCCCGACTGCCGTCGTGAAAACACGGCACGCGGTCTGGAAGTCGTTAAAATATTGGGGTCAATTCACTAAGGGTACTTTCACACTGGGGCGGGCGGTAGAACCAGGTAGGCTAGAAATAAAAGTGACCCGGGCAGGTCCTGCTGGACAGACCTCTGTGCAATATACACTGAATAGATCCCCTGTGCAGCCAAACGTCAATTGTGGCAGTTTTAGGAATGTGTTAAATTATGAATCATAGGATACTGACACTTTACTTGCACTCTATCATGATTTGAATACTCTTTTATTCTCGTCTTTGACACCAGGAGTTCCCAGTGTTTGTCCAGTGGGACCCGGCTAGGTCACTTTTATTTCTAGCCTACCTGGCTCTGTGACTTTTTCCTTTAACCCATCCCTCCTACCCATACGGTGTGATGGATTGCGCTGAATCATATGGGGAGGTTTCGCAAATACCATCTGTTGTGTCTACTTTCTGCAAAATATATACTGTTATTTTGAGTGAGTCATCGCGTGTGTGTATATATATATATATATATATATATATATATATATGTATGTGTGTATAGAAGTCAATATATAGGATGTAAATACTGTGATTATTTCATAGATCCTTCCAACATCACATAGAGTGATTTCCCTGAAGGAGGAGTCTTAGAACTCTGAAACGCGTTGGAATTGGCTCTCGCAGCCACTGAATGTGTATTGTATCAGTATCATTGGGCAAATTTGCAACTGAACTGTGTAACCCCATTTTTATGATGTTATTATTCTGCATTTTCTACAATTGTTATTCAATAATAAAATTACATTTTTTACAATTTACGATCACGCTTCGAGCCTTAAAAGTCCCATATTGTGCGAGGGTAAGTTTCTATTTTCTATTTAAAACAAGATTCTAATACTTCAGTAACAAAAGAGCTATCAGTTTCACACATTTGCAGACACAGTCTATGTGGAAGTGACACACCACGCAAAGTGCCTCTGGAGGGGAGGTCCTACTTTATTCTAAAAGTATACTGTGATACAGTAATGATTAGAAGAGCTTGCATTTAATGTATTGATTGTTATACATGTCCCAGTATTGAAACGCTCAGAGATCAAAGCAGGGTCACACTAGCAAAGGCACCCTGATTGATGTATGGCTATTCTATGTACTTATAAGTCCCTTTCAGCAACTACCAAGGCAGCATATGCTGGTGATTCTTCCATATACTTGAAGTGAATGGAGCGATATGCTGTTTTATTTTTGCACGTTTTCCAAGACAGCACTGACAGTTCATTGATTTACTCTATTTACTGTCCAGAGCGGCTTCGTGGAATAAAGCTGTGAATATTGGGGTCGATTTACTAAAACCGGAGAGTGCAAAATCTGGTGCAGCTCTTTTTTTTGTCAAAGCTTAAAGTAGTTGTAAACCCTTACATATACCCAATGAAGTGTCTGGCCTCAGGTGATACACAGAGATGAAGCAAATCCTCCTACTGTACCCGTTTATGAGCAGTCTTCTCTTCAGCCCTTCAAAGTCCAGAATTTATAAAGCTTGTCTGAGCCTTCAGAAAGCAGGGGGCAAGGAGCTGAAATTTGAGCTCTGCAGTGCTCAGCAAGGAGGGCTCAGTGAAAGCTGATTGGAGGGAAGGGACACATCTCCCTCCACACAGCACACAGGATCAAAGCTGAGGCTGTCAATCAGCTGAAGATCCCTTCACTGTCACCATTTTTCTCTTGGTGTCAGGAAAACTCATCAGAAGTGACTCATGCTGATAGAGAGACATGGCAGCAGACAGAAAAGACACTAATGGCCCGTACACACGATGCAACGGTTGTACAACAATGGTCTTACAACAGCTTGTTGTACGATAATCCGACCCTTAGTACGAGCGACTACAACAGCCGACATTCAACAGAAGTTGGCTAAGCAAACTAGAAAACTTTTGTTGGCCAACAAGCTGTTGTACGACTGTTGACTCGTGTGTACAGAAGTTGGCCCAACAAAAGATGTACGTGCAAAAAACGCATGCTCAGAAGTTAGGAACGCCCAGAAGTGTCAGTTCGTGTAAACCTGCATTCCTAATTCACAAATCACATTCACCTGAACTTCCACTTTAGACGCCCCTAACACGTCACTACGTTCAGCTTTGCTGTACAATTACTTGACTCATGTCAGTACGCAAGACACAAACCGCCAACAGCCAATTTTGGACAAAAGTTGAACATGCGGTTGTATGACCGTTGCACCGTGTGTACGAGGCATTCGTGCTCTTAATTGAGACAAGTACACACTATAGAGGGATATGCTATGTTCATATTTCATGTCTGAGGTTTACAACCACTTTAATTGAACAAGCTGAAGTTAGAAGCCGATTGGCTACCATGTACAGCTGCACCAGATTTTGCACTCTGCAGTTTTAGTAAAACAACCACAATGTGTCATTAACGGTGTACAGGTGCCCTTTAGCTCTACAGTCCGGAGCCGTATTTTTAGGGAGCACTAGCCACCCATTCTTTTTGTGAATAAGGTAATACACGGTTTACAGGACCTGTATTACATACGCTTTATGTGGTCATACTCAACAACAAAGATGCAGGTTTACAACCATGAATCGCTATCAGCGGACCACACACCTGTTGCTGCTTCTTCATCCAATCTTCTTTTGCCAAAGCCAAATTAATCTCAGCTTCTCTCTGCCCCTGTGCCTTCATCACCGCCAATTCAGACTGGTGCTTGTCATCTAACTCCATTTTTAAAGACTGCAACAAATGTTCTTTTTCCTCTAGCAGCTTATCTCTCCACTATAATGAAATGTACACTTAGAATGCCTGTAGGTATTTAGTCTACTGCACACAGGAAACAGACGCGTAGGTCAATGTACCTTTTCTTCATTTAGCTGAAATTCCTTCCTTAGGCTCTCACGGATGGTGTCCTCCAGGGTATCCTTCTCTTTACACACGGCTATATAACACTCCTGTACTGCAGTCATCTCATTGGACAATTCATTCATTTGTGATCTGCAATATAGGGAGAAGAGGTATTACCTATGGCAAAGATTGGAAACTAATTTAAAAGAAACCACATACGCTCCTCCATTTGGACGCTGGATATTTAGCCAATAAATCCTTACTGTAACTGGGAAATTGTCATCTCGTATGAATGGCACAACTGGACTTTTTCAGCTTCAAGCTTCTCACTGAGCTCCGTTCTTATATGATTCTTAATGTCTTCATGATGCTGTTCGTATGTTCGCTCGCACCTGGGACAACACGCAGTGATTATTCATCAGGAACTAGCTTAGGGAATTTTGCTAAGCAGCTGTAAACACTTGGGAGATGCATTTATAAAAGCTTGCAAAATAAACACTTTCCCTTTCTCTGCACTTCAACCCAATTCATCCCAAAATTTTAAACACGCTCATCTTTTATATTGTTACAGGTTACACCCATATTTAGGGCGTAACATGAAACATGGTCACAGTCTGCAGCCCTCCACCCCCCAAACCAACCCCTTCAATTACAAAGTCTGGGGGTTCTTCCACCAGGCGTCTCTGAGCCCTCGTTCACACTGAACAATCTTTGAAATCGTGCGAGTTCACCTGATTTCAAAGCCGCATTTCAGTTAGACTCTGGGGGTGACTTGAAAGACATCTGTGTGGTTAGATGCACAGATGTCGATTGAAAATTGCCCCTGAAGTTGCCAAAAGTATTGCAGCAGCTACTTTTGGAAATCGGTGTGGCATCGCACCAATTGGGACGCTCCTATTGCCAGAAATAGGCTCTGATGTGACATACAATTTGACCTGTCGAATCGCACCAATGTGAACGGGGGCTGAAGTTGGCACAGCCGTGCGATTCACAGGAATTTGTGAAAGGGAAAAAAAAATACATGTCCCATCTGCCAACGCAGTAGATGGACTCATTGGGGTTGACATACTGAAGGCAAATATACTGTGCACTGCAAGTGCGCTTTCTCTAGAGCACATGAGGTAAAGCTTCACTTTGCAAAGAATACTCACATGCAAAGAAAAAAAAAAAAACCACACACACACACACACACGTTTTGCTTGCACATGATTGGATGATAGAAATCAGCAAAGCTTTCCCTCATTTCTGAGCTTCCCCTCAGAGCTAGAGCAACTGTATATCTGCCTTTAGTAAATCAACTTTCCTGTTTTCAATGGAGCGCAAGTGTGACATCATTGCACTTGAAGTCCACTGATACGAACTACTGTTTGTTAGGAGATTTAAAGAGGAGATCCACCGCTCCTTTAAAAAGTTAAAAGTCAGCAGCTACACATACAGTAGCTGCTGACTTAACAATAGGACACTTACCTGTCCTGGAGTCCAGCGATGTCGGCACTGTCGCCGATCCTCAAATCAGCTGGTTGGGTGCTACCGCAGCCATTGCAGGTAAGGGAACCTGGCAGTGCGGCCCTTCGGGTTCACGTCCGGGCCCCTACTGCGCATACCACCGTGGCGCTTTGTCACTGGCTTGGTGGCGGAGGAGGGAGCCAGGCTGCCAACGTAATCGGCTGCAGCCTGGGCTTCCGGATGTGGGGACAGGACAGCTATCAAAGACAGGTATCCCGCCACCCCATCATATTAAGAGAAAAAAAAAAATCTGTTCTCCTTTTTTTGGATGGGGGGGGGGGGGGGGATTG
>BLSH010472532.1:667286-715268 GCA_018402905.1 Glandirana rugosa
ATACCAGTAGTTGAGGTAGCTCACCGGTATTACGTAAGAAAAGGACTCATTGCGACAATACTTATTTTTTTTGTAGCCTGTACCTCTGTTTTATTTTACATATTGTTTATGGATTTTGCACTGTAAGCACCTTTCTTGCACATAGTATTTATATTTAACACGAACACTTTGTTGGTTTAAAGACAGCGCCACTCCTATTATTACATTTTATTTTGTCTCCATGTCCGATGTTTTTTTTATTCATAACAGCGTTACTCAGGAAAAGAATGCATTATGGCCACTCGATGGAGTTGATGACCATATTTTTTCTTCCGTATAGCTCCATCTAGTGGCCACAATGCAGTATTGTGCAGATTCATGCCATTGTGATGAACGAAGAACATACGACTAGGAGAGAAGATAGCCTAGTAACATTCAACTTTAGCCACATTTGCACAGAACAAAAATGTACATGCAGCTTCACAAAACAAATACAGTAGTTCAAAGTATTTATAAATACAACCCTTATTTTAATGGCCAAATTAAATGGAAGACATGAATGGCCATAAAGGATGATCGGAGTAAGCAATGAGTACAGACAATACATTGTGAAGAAGGGCCTGAAGGACAGTGAAGACTCAGAACTGAAATTACAATATAAGTAGCATATGAGAAAAGAGACCCAAGAAGAAATTTATGGATGTAAGACATTATATGGGGAAAGCTATTAAAATCACAAAGAAAGAATTTGTACAACGAGTATGAAAGACTGGAATATCATGAAAAAAATCAGCACATGGCAGACATAGGGGTACAATAAGGACAGAAATGCTAGTTCATAAACAGGAGAATGGGCCTCATTCACCAAGCGGTTACTGGATATTACCAGCGACATGTGGCACATCAAGCAATATTATGAAATACATTTTACATATATATCACTTGATTAAACGTTTAAATAGTTGAATGCATGAACACATGCCTTGTAATTTTAACATCTAGGTTACAATTTTTTTTTCTCTGGTTGATAAAGTAGTAAGCATTCAGATAGATCCAAGTAGTAGATTTTTATAGCACTGAAGTAAATGATGTAACAATCATTTCTTTTACAGTAACAATCTTGCCAGGGAATCTTTTACACCTTAAAGTGGTTGTGCATGAATGTAAAAAGCCTTCAATATGCAGCTCCTCCCACATCCCCCCCCCTGCAAATACTTACCTGAGGTGCATCGCGATCCAGCAAAGTTGCACGAGAGTGGCTGCTCACCCGGGTCTCTGCCTCCTCATTGGCTGTGAGACAGCTGTTAATCACAGCCAGCGAGGAGGGAGTGGTGGCGGGGCCAAGTGTGCCTTATGGACACACAGAGTGCGGCTCCGGAGTGAGCATGCATGAGTGGCGAATTTGAGCCTTTAGTGACCCTTTAGTGACCCTTTAACGTGAACTATCCAATCAGGTCCACCTGTCAGTTTTTCAGGCAGACTTGATCAAAAGGTCCATGCATTACAATAGATAGGCTGGTGTAAACAGACTTGTGTCCATTTACACCCACCTACCTCCAGGTCCAATTTAAAAAAACAAACAAAATTTAAAAAAAATGAAATCGGGAGGGGATCCATCCTCTTCTGTTTAGGTGGATCAGATCAGAGAGAAGTTAGGTTTAAAATGGACATTGGAGTCAGTTTACTCGCGGCCGCCCATATAGCGGAGCAGGCTCTGTTTTGTGTTCGCTCTGAAGAAACTGAGCGCACACGGATGTGTCATCCACCCGTTCTGCAGGGAATCTTTGAGTTGATCCCTGCTGATAGGAATGAGGTCTGCCCTATGTTAAAAGGACCTAAAACACTCCCTGGCAGAGGATTCCCTCAGTACCCAGCCAGTACTTGTTTTAAGCCTGGCCTGAAGTTTTGGCAAAGAACATGCGTTAGACATCTACAGTATATTTAATTTAAGCAAAGCTGGCATGTATCACAGATATATGGAAGGAAAACAAAAAAAAAAAAAAAAAATCAGCCCTTTTAGGATTTCACTGGCTGCATGCTGCTTTCACTATATAGTGAAGCCAAGGACTCGTGCATAAGGATGGTAAGAGGCACAAACATGCTGTAATGTAAAAATGCTGGTGGTTTTCTGAGTACCTGGGGAACCGTAGGTGGCACGCATAACCAACCATAGAAGTGAATGGCTGCTTTTTTTCAACTTTTGTGTTTGAGAAATACATTATACATGTATAAATAGCAATGCAAGAAAGCATCAGCGTTCACCCAAGTATGACTGCATACAGCGATTCACTTCTGGCCGACTGTATACTCTACCTGTAGCTCCCTAGGTGCTGAAAACTGCTGGGATTTTTGAGCTCCAGCATATTTGCACCTCTTACCATCCATGTGCATGAGCCCTAACAGCTACAGACCCTTTATATTAAAAGCAAGTCTGCAGTGGAAACTTTTATATCTCTGTCCTCACTGGCTCAGTTTTAGAGGTTTTATCTATAAAGGTTTGACCCAATTTTTAAACATTTTCCTAATTGGAAAATGTGTGAAAGCATTTATAACCAGACCGCTTAAGATTATTAAAAGTCTATGAACTTTATTTTTTTTCTTGCACTTGAGCTCCTCATTAACAACTCACCAGGGAGGGGATAACAACCTGCTTACTCCCCCTTCCTACATACATCTGCATAGACTGGGGGTGATAAGTGATTGGGAGGCATGTGGTTATTTTGTTTGTATTATTATCCATTCTCAAATGAATTTGCAAGACCAAAAAAAAATGCACAATAACAATTAGTCAAGCAGAAATTAATAAAGTCTCCATTATTAAAGAATGTATATTTATTTTCATAATTAAAGTGGTTCTAAAAGCAGGAGTTTGTCTTAATGCATTAACGTAAAAAAAACTTCTGCAAGTAGCCACCCCCCCCCTTAATACCCGAGTTCAGTCCTAAATCAGCGATGTGCATGAGAGCAGAGGCAGCTCTCTCACCCCTCTCGCTCCTCTCTGGTGTAGACACAGCAGCGGGAACCATTGGCTACTGTCAATTACAGCAAGTGAGGAAGGAGCAGAGACACACACACACACACACACACACACACACACTGCCCCTATAGCAAGTAGCTTGCTTTGGGGGTACTTGGCAGGGGGGAAGGGCCAGGAGTGACCCAAAAGAGAAGGATCTGGGCTGATTTGTGCAAAACGACTGCACAGAGCAGGTAAGGATTACGTGTTTGTTATTTTTAAAAATAAAAATGGTGCTTTTACAAATCACAACATAGAAACGCAGTCCAGATGCGTTCCAGATGCTTTTCTGCATGTACGTTTTTGATGCAGTCCAGTGCATTTTTTCCCCCTCTTTTTTCTTAACCTTAAATAAGGACATGTGCTCCAGTGCGTTTTTGGTGCATTTAGGTGCGTTCCAGTGCGTTTTACAGCGTTGCAGTACAGTCCAGTGCAGTGCAGGAAAAATGCAGCATGTTCTACTTTTTTTTCTTAAACTGGAACGCACTGGAATTGCAAGCACTGGTGTGAACTATGCCATTGAAAACCATATAACCTAAAAAAAATAGGTTTTTGCCATAGCCGATTGACGGCGGCAGCTTAACTCTGGGACGACGTACATTGACGTCCTCCCAGAATCGCGGGTCCCGCGCGCCCCGTGAGGAGTGCACACGAGACGATCCATGCTCGCCGGGTCCCACGCGGATCGCGGTAAACGCCCAATGGCGGCGGCCGTTTACCATGTGATCGCTCCATCCAATGATGGAGCGATCACAATGTAAACACAGGAGGGTTCAGCAAAGGTTCATCTCCCTCCTCTCCTCACACCGCTGCAGCGTGTGAGGAGAAGAGAGGGAGATTGAACATAATTGTGAGTAAAGATCGCTTTTTTAGTGTGCCCAGAAGTGCCCCACAGTGCCACATTGTTGAGTTACTTGGCAATCTGTGCCACCTGTGCCACTACAGAGCCACATCAGTGCCACCTGTGCCGCTACAGTGCCATATCAGCGCCACCATTGCCACATCAGTGCCTCTACAGAGCCACAGAAGTGCCACTACAGTGCTCATTTGTGCAACTACAGTGCCACCTGTGCCCATCAGTGCCACCTGAGTGCTAATCTGTGCCACTACAGTGCCACCTGTGCCCATTGGTATCTGCCTGTGCCCATTGTTGCCCACCTGTGCAACTACAGTGCTCATCGGTGCCATCAGTGGCACTACAGTGCTCACCTGTGCCATCAGTGCAACTACGGTGCCACCTGTGCCCATCGGTGCCACCTCATCAGTGCACATTACTGCACCCTCATCAGCACACATCAGTGCACCCTCATCAGCACCCATCAGTGCATCCAGATCTATTTTAGTGCCCCTATACAACACAGCCACCAGTATGGCAAAAAAAATGTTCACCACAGAGGAGGCATACCGTATCCTTAGCCTGAGCAACGGGGAGCTCTCTGAGGCTGAGGCTGAGTCTGAGTCCGATTCCTTTTCTGAATATGACCCCTTTCTAAGTAGTGGGTCTTCTACAGAATCAACAGATGAAGAAGAGGAAAGTGTGCCCACAAAAAGAAGGCGTTCTGGTGAGGAGGCTACTACAAGTACAGCAGCGCCATCCACCTCCAGAGCCATGCCATCCACCTCCAGAGCCGTGCCATCCACCTCCAGAGCCGTGCCATCCACGAGATCACTGCCAAGCACTAGTGGGGTGTCATCTCAGCCCCAAAGGGCCCATGCCAGCCTTCCCTTAGCCCTTCAGAACCCCCTGTGGCTTCCATCCAATTCCAGAGCATCAAATATCCCCCCTTTCACCGCCCAGCCAGGTGTCCAGGTGAACACCGATAATTTTGCCTCAATTGATTTTTTTTATTTACTTTTTACAGAGGAGTTTCTTTCTTCTTTTGTGGCCCAGTGCAACCTTTATGCCCAGCAGTTTATTGCAAGCAACCCAAATTGAAGCTATGTCCGTCCCTTTGAATGGAGAGCTATTACTGTGGAGGAATTTAAATTTTTTTTAGGCCTGACCTTTAACATGGGACTCTCAAAAAAAAAAAAAAAATATTTATACAGCTATTGGTCCACCAAACCCATCCACCACATGCCAATTTTTTCCCCTCACTATGCCAAGGTCCAGATACCTAATGATTCTCCGGTTCCTCCACTACAATGACAACGCTCAATGCCCTCCCAGAAATGACCCATCTTATGAAAAACTATTCAAAATTCGCCCCCTTCTAAACTATTTTTCAGAAAAATGTTCCCAGCTATATATCCCCGAGCAAAACATGTGTATTGATGAGTCACTTATTAAATTCTCAGGCAGGCTGTCCTTCAAACAGTTTATACCCAGTAAAAGGGCCCGATATGGGGTTAAGCTGTACAAGCTTTGCAACAGAGTCACGGGCTACATTTATGCCTTCTTGGTTTTACGAAGGTAAGGACTCCCACCTGGATCCCCGTGAATGCCCAGATTACATTGGAACCAGCGGAAAAGTTGTCTGGGAGCTCATTTATCCACTCCTTGGGAAGGGTTATCTTTACGTGGAGAACTTCTACACCAGCTTGCCCCTCTTCCGTAATCTTTACAGAATGACTCCAGCATGTGGTACAGTCAGAACCAACAGAAAAGGTTTCCCGCAAAAGCTTCCCAATGAAAGGCTAAGGAAAGCGGAGGCGGCGTCTTTGCGGAACGAGGAGCTGTTGGCTGTGAAATGGAGGGACAGAGGAAATGTACACATGCTGTCAACAATTCATGACGACACATATGTGGATATCCTCAGAAGAGATGGCCCAATCCAGAAACCTGCTTGTGTCCACGATTATAATCTGTTCATGGGGGGAGTGGACTTCAATGATCAGATGATCGAACCATATCTACCCACCAGTAAATCCCGGCAGTGGTACAAAAAAGTATCTATTTATCTTTTCACATTGGCCATGTACAACTCTTTCGTAATTTACCAAAAATCTACAGAAAACCCTGTACCCTATAATTACTACCAAGAAGAAGTCGTCACCGCCCTAGTGTACCCTGAAGGCCCACCAGAAAGTATTAAATCTGATGTAGTAAGCAGGCTCCATGAACTACACTTTCCTGAGAAAATCCCCCTCACTGAATCAGGCCATAGACGTCAAAAGCGATGCCGTGTGTGCACCAAAGCAGGATTTAGAAAAGACACCACATATTTTTGTCCCCAATGCCCTTCCCAACCGGGCCTCTGTATAGGTAATTGTTTCCGCCGTTACCATACTTCTCTACATTATTAGTGAAGTATGGTAAACGTAATTGCCATTTACTTCCACACCCCTTATGGCACTGCACTGTACATACTGTTGCCTTCCCCGGAACTGACCCTGGCCTGCTATACGACCACGCTTCTGCCTCACGATAAAAAATACCTCTGCCTGCTCTGGAACTGACCCTGGCCTGTTATACAACCACGCTTCTGCCTAACGCTGAACTGTACCTACCACTGCCTGCTCTGGAACGGACCCTGTCCTGTTATACGACCATGCTTCTGCCTAACGCTGAACTGTACCTACCTCTGCCTGCTCTGGAACTGACCCTGGATTGTTTGACCACGTTTTTTGCCTGCCTCTTGGACTGATCTTTTAACCTGGAGTAGTGGGATTCATAACACAGGGGTCTCACATATGCGAGGGGCTCCAAAATTTGTTTTTCTGGATGAAGAAAACGGTTTTTGTTTTCTCATTCCCAGATTAGGGTCTAGAGACTCGGAGGCTTCATAGAGCTTTGGGTGGGAGAAGCCTCTACCCCTGTCCCCATTCTTTCCTGGCCTGCTACCTGTATTATGAACCACGTTTCTGCCTACTACCAGGACCAATATTTTGGCACTGCTGGCATTATCTCTACCTGGGCTGTATATGGACCCTGCCTGTACTGACTATGAACAATATTCCTGCCTGCTGCATGGACAATTCAGTTCACTGTTGCTGACCACATCCCTGCCTGCTGCCTGGATCTACCAGAGAAGCCTCTACCCTGGTCCCCATTCTTTCCTGGTCTTATAACTTTACTATGGACCATGTTTCGGCCTACTACCAGGACCAATATTTTGGCACTGCTGGCAATATCTCTACCTGCACTGACCTTGGACTGCATACGGATAGTATCCCTGCATGAACTGACTACGGACAATATTCCTGCCTGCTGCCTGGACAATTCTGTTTGCCGTCGCTGACAATGTCCCCGCCTGCTGCCTGGATCAGTGCTCTCCTCCTGTGGTCAACTGCACTACTAAGATCACAGGTAATCTTTTCTTTACCCTTTTGCTCAGCAGAATGTATATTGGGGTGTAGTTCTTGGGATGTACATGCTATGTGTTAGAAATATGAAGGGCCTTCAAAAAGATGTGATAGGTTGTCAGGAAATTAGATGCGTAATGTATGTAATGTATGGATGGTGCTCCTTGTATATCATGCCTCTGTATGTGGCCAGGCTTTGTAAAAGCCTCACACATGTGGTATCGCCATACTCAGGAGGAGTAGCAGAATGTATTTTGGGTGTCATTTTTGCTATGCACATGCTGTGTTGGAAATATCTTAGAAAAGGACAACTTTGTGTAAAAAAAAAAAATGCGGTTTCATTTTTTTCCCACATTTTCCAAAAACTTCTGGAAAAAAAATGAACCATTCAAAATACTCATTATGCCTCAGATTATACGTTGGGGTGTTAGCTTTCCAAAATGGGGTAATTTTGTGGGTAATTCCATTGTCCTGGTGCTCCAGGGCCTTCAAAAGTGTAATAGGTGGTTGAGAAATGAGATGTGTAGTTTATGCTTCTAAAATGCCTGACATTGCTACTTCAATGTTGGGCCTCTGTATGTGGCCAGGTTTTGTAAAAGTCTCCCACATGTGGTATCGCCTTACTCAGGAGGAGTAGCAGAATGTATTTTGGGGTGTCATTTTTGCTACGTACATGCTGTGTGTTGGAAATATCTTAGAAACGGACAACTTTGTGTAAAAAAAAATGCATTTTAATTTTTTTTCCACGTTTTCCGAAAACTTCTGGAAAAAAATGAACCGTTCAAAATACTCATTATGCAGAGGAGTAGCAGAATGTATTTTGGGGTGCAACTTGTGGTATGCACATGCCATGTGAGAGAAATAACCTGGAAATATGACAATTTTGTGAAAAAAAAAAAAAAAAAAATTTAGTTTTGCAAAGAATTGTGGGAAAAAAATGACAACTTCAAAAAACTAACCATGCCTCTTACTAAATACCTTGGAATGTCTACTTTCCAAAAAAGGGGAAATTTGGGAGGTATTTGTACTTTCCTGGCTTGTTAGTGTCTCAAGAAATGAGATAGGCCTTCAATATATCAGGTGTGATCAATTTTTAGTGATTGGCACCATAGCTTGTAGACTCTATAACTTACACAAGCACCAAATAATGTACACAAATTTGTTTTTTTTTTATCAAAGATATGTAGCAGTATGAATTTTGGCCAAAATGTATGAAAAAAAAATTACTAATTTGCTAAATTTTATAACAGAAACAAAGAAAAATTCATTATTTTACAAAATTTTGGGTCTTTTTTTACTTATAGTGCAAAAAATAAAAAACCCAGCAGTGAATAAATAACGCCAAAAGAAAGCTCTATTTGTGTGAAAAAAAGGACGCAAATTTTATATAGGTACAGTGATGCATGACTGAGTAATTGTCATTCAAAATGTGAGCACCGAAAGCTGAAACTTGGTCTGGTTGTTAAGGGGGTTAAGTGCCCAGTGGTCAAGTGGTTAAAGAGGAAGTAAACCCAGATGGGGTTTACTTCCTCTACATTCCCCTGTAAAGTAGAAGCATAGTGGGCTACTATGCATTGCATAGTAGCCCATTATGTGCCACTTACCTGCAAACGAAGCCTGCGACATCCAGCGCTGTCCCCTGTGCTGGCGGCGTCCATCTTCAGCCCCTATTCCTTCCAGGGCCGCAATCTCCGGCTCTGTGACTAGCCGGAGTCGTGTGACGTCACTAACCTGCATGCGCGCGATAGCCGCCAGTCACGGCACGATCGCAGTGGAGGAACGGAGGCTGTTTCTTCACTGCGCATGTGCCGAAATGAGGTCGGCACAGCTAGTACACTGCATATCTCCTGAACCGTGCAGGTTTAGGAGATATGCAGGGCATCTACATGTAAGCCTTATCATAGGCTTACCTGTAGGTTAAAGTGGTTGTCACAAGTTGATAACCACTTTAAGGAGAAGTATAGACAAAGCTTGTTTGGCTGTACTTCTCCTACGTATCACAGGAGTGCACTAGGTTTTACACTCCTGTGACCCATTTTCAGCAGACAGTGGGCTGAAGTTCGCTCTCTGCTGACGTCACAGAAGTCAGTCCAGGCACCGCGTCATCACGGCAATGGGAGTCTAGATCCGCCAGATGACTGTACGACACCCGGCTCAGCCTCTCAGCGAACCGCTGAGAGCCTGAGCTGACCGCCCCCACCCATTCCACAGCCCAGTGCTCCAATGAGCGAGGAGGGGGCAGAGCAGAGACCTGTGACTAAAAGTCTACAGCTCTATGCTTGGGGAGCTGTCAGGACCGAGTGATCGATGGCGTTTGATCGTTCAGTTCTCAGTGCAGAGGCGCCGGGGGACAGATGCAACATCAGACCGGTACGTCTCTTTTAAGGCTTCACCTACTGATTTTGCCACTGGGTTCAGACCATAAGTTTTTTAGTAAAAAAAATAAAAATAAAAACTGAATGGTTGATTTTGGGTGCAGCTTTTGTGCTCACCTGCTTTTCACCAGGTCTAATCATTTTGGGTCTGTCCATACCAGCCCGCAGGCGTTATGGTCCACAAGATGCAAACCCACTGGTGTGCATTGAGTAGGGGTGGTGACATGCATTGTTATGACACATAGCAGTATTTACCTTTTCCTTTATTGAAAGTTACAAAACAAACACTTCATTCAACCTTTAAAATACTCTGTGGTGCATTGGAATGCGGTGATGTGAGCCATGCTGCATTTTTAAGCAACGCACGCCACCACACACGTATGGTGAAAACAGGCTACATAGAAAACAATTGTTTCTCTGCTCCCTTGCATTGATCAATGCTGATTAACGTAGCTCAACACATCGGGTTTGATCAAGCCCTTAGACCCATTGGGGTTGATTTACTAAAAGGTAAAAAGACTGTGCACTCTGCAACTGCACTAATTTTTCTCTAGAGCTTGTAAATAAGCGGAGCTTTACCACATTTACTATCATCCAATCATGTGCAAGCAAAAACGCTTTTTTTTATTTTCCTTGCACTTGATTGGGTTTGTTTGTTTTTTGTTTTTTTTTTTACAAAAGTAAGCTTCACCACATTACATTTACTAAGAAAAAAAGTGCAACTGTAGTTGCAAAGTGCACAGTCTATTTGTCATTATTAAATCAACCCATATACAATAAAACCTTGGATTGCAAGCATAATTCATTCCAGAAGCATGCTTGCAATCCAAAGTACATGTATATCAAAGCAAATTTCCCCATAAGAAATAATGGAAACTCAGATGATTCGTTCCACAACGATTTATTCATAAATCATTCAGTTTATAGTCCATATAAAAAGATTATAGCAATGTTCTAGGTAGTGTAACCATAAAATGTCCATCCACAAATGGCCGCCTCCACAAGGGGATTAGAAATAAAATCCAGCAGGAGTGACAGAGTATAAAAGAGAAGAAATGCGCCTCTAAGTGTAGCAATATGATAACATTTAATGAAACTCACATGGTTGATGATTAAAAGAGGCACATCTAAGTATACAGGAATCTGGAGTAAAGCTGTCCACATAGACAGTCCTCTGCACCGCCGGATCTCACCGCTGTCAGTCTGCAATCGTGACCGGGAAGACTACCCTGCAGTAGAGCGATCTGAACGCGAGGATTGAATGCTTGTGGAGTGCAGCGTGGAAGCGATGATGTTGATGACGGTGCGGAGGACGGTCTATGTGGACAGTTTTACCCCGGATGCCTGTATACTTAGATGTGCCTGTTTTAATCATCAACCATGTGAGTTGTTAAATGTTGTACCTTTATTAAATGTAACCATATTGTTACACTTAGAGGCGCCTCTCTTCTCTTTTATACTCAGTTGTGACGTGACACTACTTGTATATCAAGACATCGCTTGTTTATCAAGTCAAAATTTATTTAAAAATTTTGCTCGTCTTGAAAAACGCTCTCAAACCAAGGTTTTACTGTATGCATTATTGGTAAAGTACCTCAACTTCTTGCTGAAGCTTCTGATTCTCATCCAGCAGCCTTTGAATCTCCTGAGTTTCTTGTCCTGTGGATCTCTGTGGAGCAGCAGGATCCATGCGTTCCTCAAAGCTCCCTGGTCTGACCTGTAAAGAGATAATAGTGTAATAGTAACCATAAGGAAGGTCTTCTCCAGTGTTTAGAACCTGCTAGCCTTTATAGCGGCACAGAACATACTTCACAGTCTTTGACTTCTTTTTCAGCCATTTCAAGTAGCTTTTTCAGTTCCTCAGTTCTTGACTGATATGTCTTGAGATCAGACTGCAGCTGTATAATCTGCTGACGTTTGGCTTTGTTGCTGCTCATGCAACGCTCCAGCTCTGTTTTCAGCTCTGCAATGATATCATCAGATGAAAGGTCTTTTCGGATGCCATTAGTACGCAGTGACCTGCATGGACATAATAACAAATGTCAACTAATAAAATAAAGGTTAATTGAGCATGAATCAGTGTGCAATTCAAATTGCATTTTTATTTTCACAACTTAACACCGCAAAAGATTAAAAGGAGGCCAATAATTTGTTACACAATACATAGCAATGGGATACATTGGGCTTTACACAGAAAGGTGTGCATTTTATAGGAGAGATGAGTAGCAGGTATAGTGTCCATGTTATATTCTTAAGTCCTGCACGTCTACATCTCTACAAGGTGCCAGGCCCATAGGGGGTTATTCAGAAAAGCTGGAGAGTGCAAAATCAGGCTCACTTCTGCATAGAAACCAATGAGCTTTATTGCTAAAGCTTAATGGAACAAGCTGACGTTGGAAGCTGATTGGTTTCTGCGTAGAAGAGAGCCTGATTTTGCACTCTCCAGCTTTAGTAAATAAACCCCATAGAGTCTACAAAGAAGAAAAAAAAAAGTTTTCTTATATCTGTTTGAGAAGTGCAAAAAACCCTTATGACCCTGCTAGAAATCTTGTGAGATGATACATTTCCAATACTCTCTGCTGACTGCTATCAATTTGCATTGTTCCCAGCTCTCTCTGTGGAATACAGAACTCAGCCCATCTACTTTATTGAAAAGGAGAAGGGAAGGTGTTCCGGAGTTCAACTTTAACGACTACAGAAGGAAAAAGAATAAATAAATAATGCAAAAGTACAGGATTTAAGTGTTCACAAACATGAGTGCTTTAAAGAAGGGGACTGGAGCAAGCATGGAGTAGGGTATAAGGCAAGTTTAATAATATGTTCCTCTACCCATAGACTTCGGCCACAGTGAGTGACACCAGTATGGTGAGTGTTAATAGGAAGTGTGCTGCTGGCAGAATCACCAACTGAAAATAAAGAAAAACAAAAGCCTGATTTAAAAAAAAAGAAGTATTCAGCAACCATATCGTACGGATTAGGAGTTTTTTTTGTTCTTATGTTTAGATGCACTTTTAAAATAAACCTGTACTGCAATAATACCATGTAAACTAAGGCACCCCGCAGACAGCAGACAGGATAAAAAGTGCTATATCATATCTTTACTGTTTTAATTTTTGAGTTTTAAATACCATTATTACAGCCATTCAGGGTCCAATATAAATATCAACTTTCTAAAAGTCAATACTTGCATTGGTCCCACGGATACCTTCCCCTTTTTGGAAATCAGCTCTAATAGCCTCCTTCTCTGGTGTTGTTGGGTATGCCCTTCTTTCCACAACAGACATGTGAAGATATGGAGCATCCGATCTCCATAGGAGGAGTTAAACAATGCCCTTGCATTTACTAAATGGTAAGTCTCTAATAGGTTATCTCTTACTGTAAGACCTTTTGAGACATATTCTTCTTATACTTCATTTGTGTAATTCAATTACGGAGGGCCATCTCCCCCCCACCCACGGGCATGGTGAGGTCCCATATAACAGTCATTGCAAAACTATATGATTTCTCATTGTGAATATGTTCAGGTAAGCCTTTGATTTGGGCAATGGTGTGGCAGCACAGTGTGTTGTCTTTTTCACTTGGAGTTTTTTTTTTTTTTAACACCTTATGAAGATTATTTCATCGTTAATTTACAATGGACTTATTTTGTTTCCATGGATATTCTATTATAGACACACACTTTGGACTGTTATTAGTTGTTTTTGTTTGATGAGCGCTGCACTTTAGTTTGGGGATGATCTGATATTAGATATTTATTCTAGCTACATGTTGGAAACCAATACTCCAAAAACTGTAACTGATGACCGTAAGCAAGGAAGAAGGGAGTGTACAGCTTTCTTTTTGCCCTCCTCCAGCCAGAGGCTAGAATTACACCTTTTCTTTTGAATTCCACTTTGTGCCTCAAGCAATGTACCTCTGGAACCGAGACTTTTGCCAGTTGATTTTCTTGATACCCAAATCCACGTAGGAGTCAGATAATTCTTCTTGCTCTTCTGTGTTAAGGAAAACCCCCAGTTTAGCAGCAGATTCATACATTGTCATTTGTTCTTTAAGTTCATTTATTTCTTCCTAGAATGCAAAGAAAACACGCAACTTAAAATATGCATTCCTTCTCCATGAAGGTGGACAGAATCAAAGAAATTCACAAGACACTCATTCTTTTGAAGTAAAAGTTTTTGAAGTGGTTATAAACCCAAAATACCAAAATATATTGCAGTTTACCAATCCCTAAATATGGAGGCTGCAGTATATTCTGATAGCAGCGGGTGCTGCTGTCAAAATACAATGTACTGAGCTGGGGGGGGGGGGGGGGGTGGATTGTGGAAATCCTCCATTTATCTGGTTTGTGTAGATGGAGGAATCTACATGGCCAGCTTTAGAGTATCTTCATTCCGGATGGAGGAGCAAAGCAAAGATGGACTTGCAGATTTAGATGGACTTAACTAACAAATCATTGCTGGACTCCAGGTAAAACTGTTTAAAGTAGTTACAGAAACATTTTTTTTTTCTTATCAAAATAAAGGTTTTATATAAGTGAATAAAAGCACCCAATATCAGCACCCCCGTCAGGGATAAAGTCAAACGAAAGGCACAAAAACTTACCTCCGACAACCACAAGGTCCCTTGCCAGCATTTTCTCCTGGCTTTTTCTGGGTGCCGGTGTTCTATCTAAAAGTGCATTCCATCAAATAATGCCACCGACCATGTGCGCATGGGCAGTATGCAACGTCACTCCAGCTGATATGTTGATCAGCTGGCGTAACGTTAACACTGTGCATATCATTGGAGGCATTATCCAACGATCTGCAAAGGGAGAATGTAATCGTACAACACGCCGAAATCCGCCTGTCATGTGATCAGTCAATTCTTCCACATGAGCAGAGAGGCAGGCAGAATCTGAAGATTACATCCTCCCTTTGCAGATCGTCAGATAACGCCTCAGACGATCTGTGTATGCTCAGTGTTGCTGTCACGCCAGCTGATCAACATGTCAGCTGAAGTGCCATTGCGTTCCTGCGCATGCACAGACCGTTAGAGGCATTATCTGACAGGGATGCATTATTCGATAGAACACTGGTCTTCAGCCACCTTGACTGGCGGGATAAGGTTATACCTGTACATATGCAGGAATCACTCATCCCGACATACTGACACTGTCCTAGAAATGTAAACAGAGCTGTGCATGCACACCTCCATTTACATTCAGGGGAGTATTATGAACAGGCAGGTAAGTGTATTTTATTGCAGAAGATATGCAAATAAAGACCCTGACCGCAATTTATTTTCTGTGTATAGTTTAGTTTAAATTGTTTGACTCAACCTCTAGCTGGCGCTTTTGCTGGACAGCTTGGTATGCCAGAAAGAAGTTGAAAAATAAACAGACTTCTTGACCAGATCAACAGATGAAAATAATGAAGGCCTAAAGAAAAAATAAAATAAAATAAAAATGAATGCAGCCAATGTATCTAAAGATTAGTTAGCTGCAATATATTACATGTTTACTTTTGTGTTTAATACTTTGAGGTAATGAAATCTGCAATGATAAAAAAAATGAACACTAACCTGCAGTGCCTTATTCATGCCATCACTGATGGTTTTTGATGACTGTAATTGTTGAAGCTGCAATCTTAACTGCGTGGCCTCCTGGATTGAACCTAAAAATTAAGGTTTAACGTTTAGGTTTAAAAGTTTAGAAAAATCATAATAAACACAGCATTAAATCTTGACTAGAATTCTAAATTGAACACATACTTTAGAATGGTTACTGGGCCCTTGTGAAAAAAAAATCACATTTGTATCAATTACCCAGGCCGGCCTTCTTGTAATCCAATGACCTTCTGCTGCACTGAGCACAACTGCAGCTGCCTCAAAGAACCAGTATCTAATCCACACTCACTACTTGCTTTTTACCTTAAAAAGGAGAAGTTCTCATTTTCAAAAAAATAAAAAAAGATAAATGCACATCTGTTTGCAGGTAAAAAAAAGTGCATTTATTATTATTTTCATTGAGAGCCTGCAAAGCATCGCACCCATGATCAGCAGATTGTGGGTGCTATGCAGGACTCTTGCAGACTCTATGTGCAAGCCATGTGCTCATACCTTATATGAGCATCAGTTACACACAGACAGGATCTCTCAATGAACTACAACGCTCAACAGCGCAGTGGTGGTTTACTGAGAACTGCAACTCGACAGCAGCAAAGGCTGTTGGATAGTTGAAGTTTCCCCATTCACAGAATTCAGTGAAAGAGTGGCGCGGCAGGGTGGGCGGAGCCCTGCGCGGCCATGTCTTTGAATTGTAGCAGCAGACAGGGGCAGCTGTAGCACTAACATACGGGTATAACATGTTAGAAAAGGGTGAACTTATCCATAAAAGATCTGAACTCAAACATTTAAATTTGCTTTGTTAGGCAGAATATACACTTCTAAATATTCCCTATAAGCAGGAGCCTGAAAATCTACCTTTTGTCTGAAATTCCTCCTGAAAATAGCAGTGCAGTATCCAGTATATAAGGGAGCCTAGACACTCTGCTTTCACCGTTTCATATCTGTATATGTGCAGTGTGAATATAAACGCACTGCTGGCCTTGACTGGTAGTCCCAAGAAAATATGGTAATGTCACTTGTGTGCTGCTTAATGTTTCCCTTGCTGGAGGTTCTGGAGCTGAGGAAGCAAAGTCTTGCCTCTACCAAGATGGCCACCTCCACACAGAGACAGTGAAAGACAAGGTATGGTAAGCCAGTAATTGGGATAAGAACAGCTGCAGGAAGCTTACTGGACCATTGCCCTCTGTCTGCTTTAATCAGAGCACAGCTTCAAAGGCTTAGTTCGTCTTAATGGGATCTATAGGGAAAATATTATCGGCTGCAGCATTAAATCATATGGGAGTGTATTTAAATAGTTAGTTCACCTTTACCACAAAGTCTGCCTCTGCGGGTAACGGGTGTCTGTAGATGAAAACAAACTATGCAGCATTGACTAAAGTAGAATAAACGGATTTTATTAAAACTTACCGTAAAATCCTTTTCTCTGAGTTCACTGACAGACGCAGCCCTTCTTTTGACAAGTGGGTTATATGCCCATCCTACTAGGAGTAGACCTAGGCATATAGAAAGAAAGCAAGCTGACCCCTCCCAGGGGGATGTCCCCTCTCTCTCACATATAACCCCCCTGATGTGCATAGCATATCAGTTCGTAACAAGCCGTACAACGCAACACAGAGGGGTGGGTGCTGCGTCTGTCAGTGAACTCAGAGAAAAGGATTTTACAGTAAGTTTTAATAAAACCCTTTTTCTCTTACGTTCACTGACAGATGCAGCCCTTCTTTTGACAAGCGGGATGTCCCAAAGCTGTGTCAGGTAAGAGGGGTGGGTAAACAACAACAACTACCCAACAGAGTCCTCTCAGGAGGCGCCAGTTGCGCCTACAACGCCGCCTGCAAAACTTTGCGGCCAAAGGCAGCATCCGCAGATGCTGAAATATCAACTTTGTAAAACTTAGTAAACGTGTGCACTGAGGCCCAAGTAGCCGCATTGCACACCTGTGACACCGAAGCCTGGTGTCTGAAAGCCCAGGAACGTGACTGGAAAAGGGGGGACTTTGCCCCGAACAGTATACGCATGGGTCACGGTCTGTCTGATCCAACGGGAAACAGTAGCCGACGAGGCCGCCAATCCCTTGCGCGGACCATCCGTCAGTACAAACAAGGCATCAGACTTCTGAAAGGAAGCTGTAGACTCAAAGTACACCCACAAAGCCCTCACGACATCCAAAGAATGTAACTCAAATTCCTTGGGGTGCGACGGGTGCGGACATAAGGAAGGAAGAACAATATCTTCATTAATATGAAAAGAAGAGACCACCTTCGGTAGGAACGAAGGCGAAGGACGCAAGACCGCCTTGTGCTTGTGAAGGACTAGGTAAGGAGACTAGCAGGACAACCCTGCCAACTCAGACAACCGCCTAGCGAATGTAATGGCCACCAAGAAAGCCACCTTCTGCGACAGCAATTGTAAGGGAATATCCCTGATCTTCTCATACGGCAGTTTCTGCAGAACAGAAAGCACCAAATTCAAATCCCACAGCGCCATGGGCCTCTGAGGAGCCACATGGCGTACAAATGTACGAATAAAAGAATGCGATGCCAAAGGCCGCTGAAAAAGAATCGGCAGAGCCAAAATCTGACCCTTAAGGGTACTCAATGCCAACTTTTTATGCAAGCCCTGCTGCAAAAAAGTCAGTACCCTGGACACCACGTAAGAGCGGGGGTTCCAGCCCCCAGCCTCACACCAACCAATATAGGCCTTCCAGGGGCGATGATAATTCTTGCGCGTAGTACACTTGCGCGCTTTAAGCATGGTAGGGATCACAGAGTCAGCGACACCCCTATCCCTCAACACCTGGGACTCAATAGCCAAGCCATCAAAGCCAGCGAGGGTAAAGCAGAGTGCAGAATGGGTCCCTGCGACAGAAAATCTTCTCGCAGCGGAAGACACCAGGGAACATCTTCCACCATTCGCACCACGTCGGCGTACCAAGGGCGCTGAGGCCAATCCGGAGCCACCAGGATTGTCGGAATCCCCTCCGCTTCTATCCTGCGTAGTAACCGGGGTAGAAGCTTGATGGGAGGGAAGGCGTACAGGAGCCGATACCGACCCCACGGCGCTACCAGCGTGTCCGTGTCGGCCTCCAGTGGGTCCCTTGTCCTGCAAACAAAGGTCTGCACCTTGTGATTGAACCTGGACGCCATGAGGTCCACGTCTGGCTTGCCCCACTTGTGGCAAATCTGGCGGAACACCTCTGGGATGTAGGGACCATTCCCCCTGATCCAGCATCTGTCGACTGAGAAAGTCCGCCAGCCAATTTTTTACGCCCGGAAAGTAAATGGCGGAGATTGCCGGCACGTGCAGTTCTGCCCATCCCAGAATGAGAGCCGCTTCTGCAGCCGCTGCCGAGCTCCTTGTTCTGCCCTGATGGTTCACGTACGCCACAGCCGTGGCGTTGTCCGACTGAACCCGAACCGGGAGGCTGCGCAGCCCTACTGTCCAGGTGAGAGAGGCAAAGCCTGATCGCCCTCAACTCCAATACATTGATCAGAAGGCGAGATTCCTGCGCCGACCAACGGCCCTAGGCAGATAATTGCCCCAGGACCCCTCCCCAGCCCAATACGCTGGCGTCCGTCGGGACTATCGACCAAGTCAGGGGAAGGAAGGACTGCCCCAATGTCAGGGCTGGGGCCCGAAGCCACCAAGCCAACGATCCTTTGGTCTGATGATCCAATCTGATCAGCCGGTCCAGGGACAGTGGAGACTTGTCTCACCGTGACAGAATCGCTCGCTGAAGAAGCCGAGTGTGACTCTGGGCAAAGGTATCACCTCGAAGGCCGAGACCATGAGCCCCAACACCCGCATACAGAACCATAATGAGGACCACTGGCATGACAGCAGGGTTCGCACCGCTGCTCGCAGTCAGTAACTTGGCCGGAGGTAAGAATACCTTCGCCTGCCCCGTGTCCAAAATCAGACCCAGATATTCCAGGCGACAGGACGGGGTCAACGACGACTTCTGCAGGTTGATCAGCCAGCCAAAGTCCTTCAATGAGGCCATGGTGATAGCCACGTTCTCCTCCAGAGCCAAGGCAGACTCCGCTCTCAGGAGTAAGTAGTCGAGGTAAGCTACCACCGCGATGCCCCTCTGCCTCAACAGCGCCAGCTCCGGGGCCACCAGCTTGGTGAACACCCGAGGAGCCGAGGCCAGACCGAAGGGAAATGCCACGAATTGGTAATGAAGATCTCCCACTGCAAATTGCAGGAAGAGCTGGTGCCGGAGACAAATGGGGACGTGGAGGTACGCGTCCCTGATATCCAGAGACGCCATGAAGTCCCCGCGACTGAACGGACAGATTCCATTCTGAATTTTCGCGCTTTCACTGACCACAAATAAGTTTGAATAAAAACCGTGGAACCTTTCCAACGGAGGTACTGGCACAATCACCCCCTGGTCGGAGAGTGCCTGAACAGCCCTTAGGAAAGCCTACCGTCGCCCCTGAAGGAGTCTCAAGTTTGATGGGAAGAACCTGTCTGGGGGTAGAGTGCTGAACTCTATCCTGTACCGGAGGACACCACTTCCTGCACCCACCGGTCGGAAATGCGGGCAGTCCACCTGTCTGCGAACCCCAGAAGTCGGCCCCCCACCCGCAAGTCCAGCATGCAGAGCTTATTACCAATATTCATATAAAAGAACATCTGGGTAACAGTGACCATAACATGATTTCATTTAATGTAAGCTGCAAGCAACAAACACAAATGGGAAAGATAAAAACACTTAATTTTAAGAGAGCAAATTTTACAAAGATGAGGGCTGCTCTCCAGGACTTAGAAGACTGGGAGGGAATATTGGCATCAATGAACACAGAACAGAAATGGGAATTTTTCAAAAAAACTGTATGCGAACTCACTGCAAAGTATATTCCCATGGGCAATAAATTTAAGAGGCAAAAAGAAAACCTATGTGGCTCACGGCCAAAGTTAAAAAAGTTATAAATGATAAGAAAAAAGCATTTAAAAAATATAAAAATGAGGGAACACTATCATCTTTTAAATGTTACAAAGAATATAACAGAATATGTAAAAAGGAAATCAAGGATGCAAAATTCACAACGAACGACAGATTGCATAAGACAGTAAGACAAACCCCAAAAAATTCTTCAAATATATTAATAGTAAAAAGGTCAGGTCTGAGCATGTAGGCCCTTTACAAAATAATCTAGAGTGCGTGACTGGGGACAAAGAGAAGGCAAACTTATTAAATACTTTCTTCAGCTCTGTGTATACAAAGGAGCATGGGGGAGCTCATGTCCACGTCGGGGTTGGTAGTGACACAGCCCCAAATGATCCACAATGGCTCAAAAGTGAAATGGTCCAGAAGTATTTAGACAGAATAAAAGGTAGATAAAGCACCTGGACCAGATGGCATCTATCCACGGATCCTAAAGGAATTGAGCTCTGTCATTTCAAAGCCATTGTATCTCATTTTTAAGGACTCCTTAATGACTGGAATGGTACCACTGGATTGGCGTAGGGCCAATGTGGTGCCCATATTTAAAAAGGGATCAAAGTCTTTACCAAGCAACTATAGACATGTTAGTTTAACTTCTATAGCTGGGAAGATACTGGAGAGTTTAATAAAAGACCACATAGAGGAGTTCTTGTTGGATAAAAAGAATTTATGCAACAGACAGCATGGATTCATGAAAGACAGATGTTTGTCAAACAAACCTGATTTCTTTTTATGAGGAGGTAAGTAAAACTTTATAGACAGAGGGGTGGCTGTGGACGTGGTATACTTGGATTTTGCAAAAGCGTTTGACACCGTTCCCCACACACGGCTAATGTGTAAGGTAAAGTCTACAGGCTTGGAAAGATCAATTTGTAAATGGATAGAAAACTGGCTAAAAGACCGAATTCAGAGAGTAGTGGTTAATGATTCTTATTCTGAATGGTCTAAGGTTATCAGTGGTGTACCCCAAGGTTCAGTGTTGGGACCCTTACTTTTCAATATATTTATAAATGATATAGGGTCTGGGATTAAAAGTACAATTTCAGTGTTTGCAGATGACCCCAAGCTATGCAGTGGAATAACTTCCTTGCAGGAGGTCTCCAACTTACAAGCCGACCTCAATGCACTGTCTAATTGGGCGACTATGTGGCAAATGAGGTTTAATGTTGATAAATGTAAAGTTATGCACTTGGGGGCTAAGAATATGCATGCATCGTACATAATAGGGGGAGTACAACTGGGGGAATCCATAGTGGAGAAGGATCTGGGGGTTTTGGTAGATCATAAGCTTAATAATGGCATGCAATGCCAAGCTGCGGTTTCCAAAGCAAGCAAAATCCTTTCTTGTATTAAGAGAGGTATGGACTCCAGAGATGGAGACATTATTTTGCGCCTGCACAAATCATTAGTAAGACCTCATCTGGAATATGAAGTTCAGTTTTGGGCACCAGTTCTCAAAAAGGATATCGGGGAACTGGAGAAAGTGCAGAGAAGGGCAACCAAACTGATAAGAGGCACGGAGGAGCACAGCTATGAGGAAAGATTAGAGGATCTGAATTTATTCTCTCTTGAGAAGAGGAGATTAAGGGGGGATATGATCAACATGTACAAGTATATAAGTGGTCCATATAGTGAACTTGGTGTTGAGTTATTTACTTTAAGGTCATCACAAAGGACAAGGGGGCACTTATTACGTCTAGAGGAAAAAAGATTTCATCTACAAATACGGAAAGGTTTCTTCACAGTAAGAGCTGTGAAAATGTGGAATAGACTCCCTCCAGAGGTGGTTTTGGCCAGCACGGTTGATTGCTTTAAAAAAGGCCTGGATTCTTTCCTTAATGTAAATAATATAACTGGGTACTAACATTTTTAGGTAAAGTTGATCCAGGGTGAATCCGATTGCCTCTCGGGGGAATAAGGAATTAATTTTTTCCCCCGTTATAGCAAATTGGATCACACTTTGCTGGGGGTTTTTGCCTTCCTCTGGATCAACTGTGGGTGAAGGATTGTATATGGGATTATTTGGAGAAATATATATATATATATATATATTTTTTTTTTTTTTTTGGTTGAACTGGATGGACTTGTGTCTTTTTTCAACCTAACTATGTTAAAAAACCTCTTCTGACCCGAAGGAGCAGGACCCTGCTTGCGGCGGAACTCCCGCCGCCTGGGCTGCGGAAGGAAAGTACTCGTTCCCCCAGTGAAATCCTTAATGATTTCATCCAACTGCGCCCCAAAGAGCCGACCGCCCTGAAAAGGGAGATCCGTGAGACCCTTCTTAGTAGCATGGTCACCCGACCAAGAGCGCAACCACAGCACCCGTCTGATAATGACTGCGAAAACAGACATTTTGGACAACATAGGAAGCAAGTCCAGAGCTGCGTCGCACAGGTACCGAAGACCTTCTATCAGATGGTCTGTTCTCTGCGACGCCTCAAGCGGCCTCCCGCCGTTCAAGTCATTTTGCAGCTCAGTCGCACACTCGGTAAGAGATTGTGCAGCCATAGCTGACGCCAGAGCCAGTCTCATGGCTGATCCTGCCAGCAAGAAAAGTGCCTTAGACACAGTCTCCGTCCGCCTATCGGCCAAATACTTAAAGGAGGGGGACCCCTCCAAGGGAATGGTCGTTGCCTTTTTCAGGCGAGCCACCGGAGGGTCCACTGCGGGGGGTGCCCACTTCTTCACAAAGCTATCCTCAAACGGGTAGCGCATAGCGAAACGTTTTCGCAGTGTGAAGGAATTCTGCGGACGCTGCCATTCCCTATAGACCAAATGGTCAAAAAATTGATCATAAGGGTCCCCGTGACCACCAAGGCCACTTCCGGCTCAGACCCTTCCCCCAAAGAAGGAGGAGGGGGCGGACGTTTCTTAGGGGCCCCCGCAGCACGGCTCGGCCCCTCCTGGGGAAAAAATTCCCCAAAAACTGACCTTAACTGGTCCAGGGACACCAAAGTACCTATCGCAGGTTGCGCTTCCGCTGGCTCCTCCTTGGAGGGACCCACAGGTTCAGCCGCCATTGCACCCCTTTACACTGACCACAGAAAGGACCTGACACCCCCACAATGCAGCCGCACAGATCAACCAAGGGAGAGAAAATACCCAGGAGGACTGCACCCACCGCTATCAGCACCCCAGGGAGAGCCCAGCTATACTTGCTGTTTTGTTGCCTCTCAAAGCGCTGTGTCCCCCGTAGGAGTGCTAGTGACCGCCAGTCAGAGAGCCTGCGCCGTCCATGCTGTTCCAGGGTGAAAGAGGAAGCATCGGCTAGTGAAGCACGTTTTTTCCTTCCCCAGGCACATCCAAAATGGCCGCCGAGTGGTCACACGAGGCCAAAAGCCTCATGTACAGGCCATGACTACGGCAAAATGGCCGCAGCAGGACACTAGAGGCCAAAATCCCCAACAAAATGGCCACGGCTACGGCAAAATGGCTACGGCAAAATGGCGGCGGATCGCCGCATGGCGGTCTCTAAGCGTGGGGTGCGGTGCAGGGGAGGGGGGTGTAGGAGGGGGGCGAAAACACCCAAAGGAAACCTGCCCTAGCAACAGAGACCCTCCACCGCTGGCCCAAAACCGCCAACAAGTGCCCAGCCCACCCCCCCTCCACGCCCCTAGGGGGGAGAGGGGGTCACTCACCAGTACGACGGGAGAAGCGGGTAGCCACCCGGTTGCAGACCTTCCTCCCCAGCCGGAGAGGGATGCTGCAGGCCACAGGCTGCTGGACGGGAACAAAGTCCGGTCACTGGGCGCAAGTGGGGGTCACCCACTGGCCACCCGCACAGAACGAGCACGATGCGGCGGACCCTGCCACGGCTAGGGTTAGCTCGCATCAGTCGGCCGCGCTGGGGAAAGTGCAGGATTCTGGATATCCTCTATGCCCCAGCCGGCTTCTTGATAGCAGTCTTCATCAGAAAGCTTAAAAAAAAAAAAAAAAAAAAGCGGTAGCACAAAAAAGAAACCGCAGGTCCCATAAGGGAACCAGGTCTAACTCCTTGCACTTGCTATAGGTGTATGCCATTTACATACCTCATGAAGCCTGACCTGCAAACTCCCAGGACGTTGCAAGGATGTTGATAGCCGAGGCCTAGCTATTAATGTTCACCATCATCCCAAGAGTGAGCTCTCAGATTCTGAGCTCAGAGCTACTACATCAGAGAACGCATACAGTGGGGAAATAATTATTTGATCCCATGCAGATTTTGTAAGTTTGTCCACTTACAAAGAAATGAAGGGTCTATATTTTTTTATCATAGGTGAATTTTAAATGATAGAGACAGAATATCAACCAAAAATCCATAAAAAAAAAAAAAAAAAAAAAACACATGATACAAATGTTATAAATTGAGTTGCAGTTCAGTGAGTAAAATAAGTATTTGATCCCCAAGCAAAACATGACTTAGTACTTGGTGGAGAAACCCTTGTTGGCAAGCACAGAGGTACATCTCTGAAGGGATTTTGGTCCACTCTTCTTTACAGATCTTCTTTAAATCCTTAAGGTTTCTTGGCAACTCGAAGTTTCAGCTCCCTCCATAAATTTTCTATAGGTTTAAGGTCCCGAGACTGGCTATGCCTCTCCGTGACCTAAATGTGCTTCTTCTTGAGCCACTCCTTTGTTGCCTTGGTGGTATGTTTTGGGTCATGGTTATGCTGGAAGACCCATCCAGGACCCATCTTCAGTGTTCTGGCTGAGGGAAGAAGGTTTTTATCCAAGATTTTACAATACATGGACCCGTCAATTGGCCCCTCGATGCGGCAAAGTCATCCTGTACCTTAAGCAGGGAAACGGCTCCAAAGCATAATGCTTCCACCTCCATGCTTGACTGTAAGAATTGTGTTCTTAGGGTCATAGTCAGCATTTTTCTTTCTCCAAACACGGCAAGTTGAGTTAATGCCAAAGAGCTTAATTTTGGTCTCATCTGTCCACAGCACTTTCTCCCAATCCTTCTCTGTATCATTTAGATGTCCATTGGCGAACTTCAAAACGGGCCTGCATATATTCCTCGAGGAGGGGGACCTTGCAGGTGCTGCAGGATTTCAATCCATGGTGGTGTATTGTGTTACCAATGGTTTGTTTGGTGACTGTGGTCCCAACTGCCTTGAGATCATTCACAAGCTCCTCTTGTGTAGTACTGGGCTGATCCCTCACTTTTTTCATGATCATCCTTACCCCATGAGGAGAAATCTTGCATGGAGCTCCAGACCGAGGGCGATTGATGGTTATTTTGTATCTCTTCCATTTGTGAATAATCGCTCCAACGGTTGTCTCCTTCTCACCAAGCTTCTTGCTGATGGTCTTGTAACCCATTCCAGCCTTGTGCAGATCTACAATCTTGCCCCCTGACAGCTCTTTGGTCTTGCCCATGATGGTGAGGTGTGAGTGGAAGGAAGAGATTCTGTGGACAGGTGTTTTTTATACACATAACAAGTTGTCGCTAGGAGCACCTTCTTAAATTGATAGGGCTTATCTGTGTACCACACAATCACATACTGTAGCCAGTCTATGAGAGCCAGAATTATTGTTGGTTGGTAGGGGATCAAATACTTATTTTACTCACTGAACCACAACTCCATTTAACATTTGTATCGTGTTTTTTCTGGATTTTTGGCTGATATGCAGTCTCTATCATTTAAAATAAACCTATGATAAAAAATATACACCCTTCATTTCTTTGTAAGTATGCCAACTTACAAAATCTGCAGGGGATCAATTAATTATTTTCCCCACTGTATGAGGGGCTTTAAAATCAGAGAAAGAGCTTTCTCCTTTGACGGAGGTGGTGAACAGTAATAGCTAGACCTTGCATAGCAATGTCCTAGGAATTTTGGCCTACACCTATAGCAACGGCATTATACAACTTTGGTCAATGTTGCAAATTTGTTTTAATCTACAGATGTCCCTTATCTGCATAGGCAGTTTTTGGTAAAGATAAACTAACCCTTCATTATAACAGTTCTAAAATAAATACATTGAAAGGTGTAGCTAGCCAAAGAAACCAAAAAGGTCATAAAGGAAACTTTTGCTGAATAAAATACGTAAGCTGCGATTGCTGATGTTTTTCTAAAGACGCCAATTTCCTGGATGTCATGCTGATCCACTAACATCAATATTTTCAGATACACTGACCCAAAACAAGCATTCGTAATAAGGGATTCCTGACTTCACTGGATGAATGCTTCCAACTAGCAGTTTCAGAACCTAGTCCGCTTACATTCAGCTATCCCTGAATTTAGGTTCCTTTTAGTTTCATCCAAAGGTTCATCTATTCATCTACTATGGATTCTCTCAGCGTTACATGCATTTTGTTTTTAAGGAGTTCAGCGTTAAACAACACAGCTTGGTCAAAGGTGACCCCAGTCTGCTCACTGAACTATGAAGTAGCTGCACAACACTGACAAGGTCATCTGTAGTAGAGAAAGCACTAGCTCTCCAGATTTGGGTACAGATTCTGGGCAGCACAATGGTGTAGTGGTTAGCACTTCCGCCTAGCAGCACTAGGGTTGTTGGTTTGAAGCCCAACCACAGCACCACCTGCATGGAGCTTCCATGTTCTCCCTGTGCTTGCATGGGTTACCTCCGGGTACTCTGGTTTCCTCCCACACTCCAATAACATGCTGGTAGGTTATTTGGCGCCGGTCTAATTTGGCCCTAGTATGTGTATGTATGGATGTGAGCTAGGATCATATATTGTAAGCTCATTGAGGGCAGGGACTGAAGTGAATGTAAAGCGCTGCATAAATTGGCAATGTATATAAAAGTACCTGTAATAAATAAAATATTCTGGTATTTACAATGACATCTATATAAAAAATGTATGTACACTTCACCAATACTTCATAATGTCAAGATTTACCATTACTTAGTGGTTTTACCCAGCTGTATCTAACGCAAAACAGTACATTTTACATCATCACTGCCCTCAAAGATGGCAGACCATGAATAAACGTTTAAACCAGCTCACCTGTGTGTAAAAGATTGGCACATTGCTTCTGACTTTCCTCAAGACTCCTGGATAAGCGATTGATCATTTCTGTTTTTTCGAGTTTGCTTTCTTCTCCCTTCCTCTCAGACTGTTTCAGTTGCTCCTCTAATCGACTACAAAACTCTTTCTACATTAAGAAAAACAAAATTACAAGAGGAAGTGTGAAGTTAAAACTACTAGAGATGAACACTTGCAATAGAAATGCAGCACAGGAAAGACAACATCAAGCTTACACAGCTCCAGGGTCCAAATTGGTAATCTCTACACTCTAAAGGAGCCAAGAAAGCTCCACAGGTACATAGAGATCAGTCTAAAGACTAACACAGGATCCAGAACTTTAAAGGGCTCGTTCACGCCATATGTGCATGAAAACTGATGGGTACAGAAGGGAAAAACGCACAGATTTAACTCGCAGAATCATCGGTTTCACATCACTTTTCATGTACGTGGACATCAGTTTTCATGCGTGTCAGTTATGTGCCCTATTCACACCAATGTTGAGGTCATGTCAGTTGTTTCCCAGTGCAGAAAACTGCATACACCTTCCAGATTCCTGCGCAGAACAAATCTTCACATTGTGGTGTGAGCAGGGCACATAGAGAGTAAATGTTTTTTTTTGGTGCCCTTGTAGAATGCGTGCAGAAAAACTGCAGTCTCTGCACCATGGTGTGAACAAGGCCTGTAGGTCTGAGAAATGGCATCAGTTTGAGACACTCCTGAGAATTTGCAGAATTAATTGCATTTGGCCTGCAGTGGATTCGCTTCAAGCAGGTTTGCATTTCCATAAACTTGTATGGGAATGCAAATCCGACTTGAATCAGACAAAAGCCATCGACATAGGACTTAAAAACATTTTGGGCCTGTTCAGGTTTACTGTATGTGGAGGGCATGACTTGAGGTCCAAGGTCATTTAAAAATTCCAGACTAAAGTCTATAGCTTAATAGATATTTCATAATGTAACTATAAAAGCACAATGTGCCCTGTTCTTGCACTCCATGAGGAATTTATATCACTTCAAGGGCACTGGAATGTTCAACTATGGAACCTAAAGAGGTTTTAAAATGGAAATAAAATATATTAAAGCGGAGTTCCACTCGGTTTTGTGCTTATTAAAAGTCAGCAGCTAAAAAATATGTAGCTGCTGACTTCTAATAAACAGACACTCACCTGTTCCAGGATCCAGAGATGCAACCTTCCGAAAGCCTCGGTTCTCACAAGTGTGGGCACCCCGCTGTGACAGCTTATGACTTCACAGCCAGGTTCGCACTGTGCAAGTCATGCTGCGCCATCTTAATGGCTGGACAATCTTCTGGGACCTGTGACGTGTCCCAGAAGATTGCAGGGAGAGAGGGGGAGAGGAGAACTTCCGCTCGAGTCGCCTAGGTGGCCCGAGCAATAATGGGAGCTGGGTACCTGTCACAACTAAGTACCCACTGCCCCCCACCAAAAAAAAAAAAAAAAAAAGACATGCCAAATGTGGCATGTAAGGGAGTGAGGAGTCCTTAAAGCTGAAATTACATTTTGGGTGGAACTCCGCTTTAAAAGGTAATCTATTTTTTAAAACAGACCTCCTGAACTGTGTACTACAGGTGTCAAACACAAGGCGTGTGGGCCAAATCCGGCCCGCCAGGCCATTTCATAAAGCCCTCACACCCAGGGCTTTTTTCAGCAGGAATGAGGCAGAACTCCACCCTCTGCTCACCACTGTCACTTGTAAACACAGAAGCCTTTTAGGTTTACAAGGACAATTTTTCGCCTGGCGGCTCTCACAGATCCTTGCCTCCGATGTACTCATGGCGGAGGCAAGGGAGATGCAGGTGCAGTGTGGGATGGGGCATCACGTAGTAAGCTGAACTTTCATCCCCATCTGTGCCCGGGTGCTCTGCTCAGGTGGCAACCAATAATCTTCCTGCAAGTGAGAGAGAGAGGCAGCAGAGGCGACCTACAATGCTGGTAGGTACAAGAGCTGGGCTGAGCAGATGAGACAGAATGTGAAAAATGGGGGACCCCCTGAACTCTGTGTATAGGGCATAAAGCACCCCCTAAACACTGCACTCTGCACATAGCGCTGCCCTGAACCCTGCACTTGGTATGTAGCAGACACCTGAAATCTGTATGTAGCACATCCCTGAACCCTGCACATAACACTGCTGGTATTTATTGCAGCTTGGGATAACATTATATAGTCTTACAGATACAACCAGCCCTTTGAGGGCAACCATAATGCTGATGCAGCCCACAATTAAATTGAGTGACACCCCTGGTGTACTAAATTTTACGTTTTTAAGCCTTTTTAATGCAAGTCATAAGGCCATTTCAAATGTGCATCTGGTGAATTTAATAAAAGAATTGTATTCATGCATATAAAAGTTTGTCTTAAGGCTCAAGAAAAACAAAATGTTCCTCCTATCCTTAAACATTTTAACAATGCATTCAGATCATTCTAGTGGCCTCATTTAAAAAGCTGAGAGACAATTTGAATCGAGAATGTGCAGTGCATCCACTAGTACCAAGTTGCAGAATTTCCCAATGATGCAGCTGGGAGTATGATTTGCTTTCTAATTGCAATGTATCAAGGAAAGCTTCAGAGTTAGTAGCTGCTATGGTTTCTTTATACACAGAGAGGCAGATTTGCACAGCAGTTAATTGGACATTCACCAAACAAACATTCAATGAAGGTGAATCTTCCAGGTGCACAAGTTTTAAATGACAGCTATTGATTCACCGCCAGTGAATGTTTGGTAAAAGTCACATTTTACTGCTTAAAAATATATGGCTTACCTAAACCTAAATATACTTTCACGTTTAAAGAGCATTGCTTGTTACTTTTTTAATGTTGAAAAGTGTGGACAAACATTCACTGTTTTTATTACAGTCCAAAGGAGAACCATCTATTGTCATGTAAAAAATGTCAACTAGACAACGTATTTTTTTTTTTTTAAATGTAGACTGCAATTCTAAATGATTTGAAAAAATGACAAAAAAGACCAAAAACAGCAAATCTCCAATTTCCTAAAACCTTTTCAGAAGCTTCTTGTAAAATGGTCATGCAAGAGCTGATCATGTTCTAGGAAATTTCTTGCCAAGATCTAACAAATTTCTTTCCATGGAAACTTGGATAAACAGTCACTCAGAGTTTTAAAATCCCAACCAAAAGCTTGGTCCGTCACATATGATGTGACATCATGCGTGAATAGCAGCATTCTGTATTACTTGGATGAACAGGACAAATGGTCCAGCGCATCTGCAGAATGTATTTCAGCATGTTCTTCCACAGGTTGTCCAAACTTTACTTCACCAATATTTTGGAGTGTTTATTCTGACTGTAATCAGTGGGAACTTCATCATAAATCAAAGTTCTGGCAAAATAATTAGTTTTATAATGAAACTGGCCCTTATTGATGTATCTCCACATCAAATGGCTTCAGATCTGAATAATAGGAATTTTATATTCACTTTAAAATCTTTTTTTTTTTTTTTTAATCAGTCCATTGAAGGGCACAAGAGGTCACATACGGTCAGTTTATAATGCAGCCTACAAGGGGATTGGACACTGGTAAACAAAAGTATATGGATGCCAGCCCAGGATAACCCATCTTTTACCCAGCATGCAGTACCAGGAGCATGATCATAAAACACAAAGGGGTGAGACAAGTAATGGACTCCAAGGATTTTATGGCAAGTATAAAAATCTATTTTCTTTCTCTTCCATTGAGGAACACAGGAGCGAATATATTTTTCTGATATCCAAAAGCAGTACAACTGAGGGGTGGGCAGCAACAACTACAAACTGACCCAACAAAAACCAAACTGGGCACTAGGGTTGCCCCAGCATCCCTTTAATCCAGGACACATATGAATTACACAGGTTCTGAGGCAAATTTAATGCAGATGAGGCACCAAGTGAGTTTAATTACCACTTTAATTAACCACAGAACCTGTGTAATTAATGTGCGTCCTGGATGATGTGGCAACCCTACTGGGCACCAAAGCCATCTGAAAGACCAAAACCCAAAGCATACGCCAGATGAGGCCAAACCTCCCAGCCTAATAGGGACACCTGCCAACATGATCATGGACACAAAATAAATCTGATGCCCAAACCAAGGTTTAGGAAAGAAACTTAGATCTTGGCATTGTCAGCTAAGAAAATGATCATGCTCCTAACTAGTACAAGGCAACGATCCAAGCAAGGGTGTCCTTTTAAAAAGGAAGGCCAGCCAGTCTAAGTAGGAAGGCCCTAAAGCCTAGTTGTAATGACCATCCACATTACCAGGGAAAGACTTACAAGGGAAGGAACCTGAAATAAGACTAGAAACAACAACCCGTTAAGAGCGTGAAAGTGGCTCCTGAGTTCACACAAGAAGCCAAGATCCAATCCCACAAAGTCATGACTGAATGATTAACTACCCCCCACTGTGTAGACAAATGACGGTGGGCGGGATGTTCTCTTGTTCTGGGACGACATCATATGATGTCGCCCCAGTCTCACTGCGTTTGCACACACGCAGGGGCGCTTGTGACCCCGATCTCAGTAACTAGCCGATGACACTGCTCTTTGTCCATGTGATCAGCTGTGCCCAATCACAGCTGATCACATGTAAACAAGACAATGCAGTTTATCGGCACTCCTCGACCCACAACTGAGAGTGTGAGGAAAGGAGAGCCAATCAGAGGCATTTCCTCGCAGGGGAGACCTGTACAGGTAATCAGGGCACTGACGATTAGTGCCCCGATGCACTGATGATTAGTGCCCCGATTAGTAGTGCAGTCCCAATAGTGCCCAGCATTGAGGCCAATCTGTGCCCATCAGTGATGCAAGTCAGTGCTGCCTTTCAGTTCCTGCCCATCAGTGCTGCATATTAGTGCCACCTCTTAGTGCAGCCTCATCAGCACTCATTGGTGAAGGAGAAAAATTACTTATTTACAAAATTTTATGACAAAACGAAGAAAAAATTGTTTATTTTTTTCAAAATTTGCGGTCTTTTCATTTTTTAGCAAAAAAAGAAAAAAAACCCAGCGGTGATTAAACACCAAAGTAGTTATATTTTTGGGGGAAAAAAATGATAAAAATTTAATTTGGGTACAGTGTTTGCATGACCGCGGATGGAGGTTGGAACCTACCCATAAATTAGAAAGAAAGATTACAGCCTTGATGGAGGCGAGGATAAAGCTATATACATTCACAAGTACACAAGAGACACCTCTGGAGTGAGCCCAAAAGGGTTCCTGCTAAACAAACAATCCTGCCTATCCCTGACCTCAAAGAGAGTGCTAATGGCAGCAGCAAGGAACATGATTCTTATAAGGACAGCAAAGAATATTCATCTGAGTGAAATGAAAACAGGAAAAAGCACCATAAAGGCCTATCTCGCAAGTCTGCAAATCAGCTAAGGAAGGCCAAATCTTAGGTGGATAAGTCCTATGATATCATTAAAGAATTCCCTGTTCCTATCAGCGGATATATGCATTAGGAGACCAGTTTTTTGGTCTGTAAATGGCCCAAAGTCACACAAGGTCCTCCTCCTCCAACGAAGGGTCTGAGATGTACTTTTGTACATGAAACTCTCCTCTACATTCAGAAGCTACCAGTTAGGCAAAACTAGCCCCCAGAGGATTAGTATGGGCAACATCAACACACACGGTACCATCCAGAACAAGAACCAAAACTACCTCCCATTACTCAAGCATGATTCCTGTTCCTTCTCAGAGATGTCCACTGGTATCTGAACCAACCAAAGAGGGATCCAGTGATGTAGATGGAACCAACTGTTCTGGAAACCAAGAATGTATCTCTAGAAACAATAATTCTCCAATGGGGTGGACCCCCTGTAAATGGGGAGAGAAGTCCTTATCAGCCGTCCAATGGGAAGGCTGAGTTATCAGGTCAAGAGCTACCTGATCCAAATGGTCTAAAAGGAATTGTACAGCAGAGTTAGGGGCCAAGAAGGGATGGAAAAGAAGGCACATCTGAAGGGGTCAACACACACCTACAAAAAGATGAGAGATGGTACCTCCCTGTATAATGAGGGATGTGAAGGCACACATGCTGTGGATCCCTCTAGTGAATTAGCATGCTAGTATTGTCACCTACAGGTGACAGACAGTCTCCAATGCCAAAACCTGGCAAAGCAAGACCTGGTCAGATCTTGCAGGTGTTTATTCCCTACCAGTTACCACTACTGGTACCACATGCCTCCAAAAAAGAAAATCTCTCAGGGGGTTGGGTGGTGGCCAGGTTGGGACACAGTTCCTCAAGCTGAGCTTACAAGAACCCTAGACTGAGAATACCCTAAGGTGGTGCGGGGAAGGTCTGTTAATCTGTGGGATAGCACAGGAGCTAGAACCTAAACCTGCAACTTTGAACCTGCAAACCTAAAGGATTTATGACGGGCAAATTCCTCAAGGACCCAGGAAGGATTAGCAACTATCCCCCCACATGGTGAAGTGGAGGAGCACCTTAATTAAGAAGGCTTCTCTCAGGAAGTAGCAGGTTTTGGCTTTCACCCTTGTGAGATGCCAGAAAATAGGATTTTTTGACTTACCGTAAAATCCTTTTCTCTTTCGTTCATTGACGGACGCAGCCTCTTATCCTTGACATGTGGGGACGTCCCAAAGCAGTGTCAAAACGAGGGGTGGGCAACAACAACAACTGTACCCAACAGAAAAGTTCTCCGGGAGGCACCCGACGCGACTCACACCATCGCCTGCAAAACTTTGCGGCCAAAAGCAGCATCTGAGGACGCTGCAACATCAACTCTGTAAAATTTTGAAAAAGTGTGCACCGAGGTCCAAGTGGCCGCCTTGCACACCTGCGAAACCGACGCCTGATGTCGGAAAGCCCAGGAAGTACTAATCGCCCTGGTAGAGTGTGCCACGACCGGAAAGGGGGGCTCCTGGCCCCGAACAGCATACACGAGTCACAGTCTGTCGTATTCAGCTGGGAAATAGTGGCCGACAAGGCCGCCATCAACTTGCGCAGACCATCCACCGTGACAAAAAGCGCATCCGACCTCCGAAAAGAGGCCGTGGCAGCCAGATACACCCGCAGAGCCCCAACCACGTCCAGGGAGTGCAAAGCAACCTCCTTAGGATGAGATGGGCGCGGACACAGCGAAGGGAGGACAATGTCCTCATTGATGTGAAAAGAAGAAGAGACCACCTTCGATAAGAAAGAAGGAGAAGGGCGCAAAACCGCCTTGTCCCTATGTAGGACCAAGTACGGGGACCTACAGGACAGAGCCGCCAGTTCAGACACCCGCTTAGCGGATGTAATAGCCACCAGGAAAGCCACTTTCTGCAAAAGCAGCTGCAGGGAAATTTCCCTGATATTTACGAAAGGCGGCTTCTGAAGCACTGAGAGGACCAGATTAAAGGTCCCAAGGCGCCAAAGGCGACCGTACCTGGGGAGCGACATGACGAACCCCCTGGACAAAAGGTACGAATCAATGAATGCATCGCCAAAGGACGCTGAAAAAGAGTCACCAGGGCAGAAACCTGCCCCACGAGAGTGCTCAATGCCAGCTTGTGGTCTAGGCCTTGTTCAAGGTAGGCCAGCACCCAAGCCACTGAACAGAACGGGGTTCCACACCCCCGCCTCGTACCAGACAATGTAAGCCTTCCAGGTGCAGTGGTATATCTCGCGTGGAAAGGACTTACGCGCCTTGGGCATGGGACGAATCACCGATTCCGAGACCCCCCCCGAACCCTTAACACCTGGGATTCAATATCCAGGCCGTTAAAGCGAGGACAAAGCAAGGTGCAAGATGGGGCCCTGGGAAGCAGATCCTCCAGGGAGCATTCACCACCAACAGCACCATGTTGGCGTACCCGGGCCTCCGGGGCCAGTCTGGCACCACGAGAACAGGCGGAATTTCCTCTGCTTCTATCCTGCGCATAGGCGCAAGAGAAGCATTAGAAGGAAAAAAGCATAGATGAACCAAAGACGGGTCCACAGAGCCACAAGGGCACCCACCTCGTCTCAGCTCAAGAAGGTCTGCACCTTCCGAGTCTGCCAGGGTGCCAGCCGAACCACGACTGGTGTACCCCACCGCAGACAGATCTGCCGTAACACAGCCGGATTCAGGGACCACCCCCCCTGAACCAACCTCACACGACCAAGGCATGCACTAGCCAACTCTTGACGCCTGAAACGTAAACGGCGGAGATCACCAGCACGTGAAGTTCTGCCCACCACAGAACGAAAGCCACCTTCGAAGCAGCAACTAAGCGTCTTCTCCCTCCCTGCTGACCCATATATGCCACGGCCGTGGCAATATCCGACTGAGCTCAGACAGGACAAAACTACAGCCTCCCTGACCAGCGGGAGAGGCAAAGCAAGATGGCCCGAAGATTAGGAAATGCATCTGGACACAAGACTCCTCCTGAGACCAGTGACCCCAGGTCGCCAACACCCCCAGGACTTCAGCCAGGCAAACTAGCGTCCGTAGCGACCACCGTCCAAAAACCCTACCTCCCGATCCAATGTGGCTCCAAAAGCCGCCTAGTTGAGAAGGGAAGACTGCCAGGGCCTGTCTAACCGACAGGACCCTACCGAAGCAGACATCTAAGCCCTGAAGGAGCCGGCCAGCGCGCCCCCCCCATGCAGGAGGAACCCCGCCTAAGCAGCTTCGCGGAGCGAAGGCTCAGCCCGTTCCGAGGGCGTTTACAACACCCGAGTGGAACCAATACTGGGCGAAAGCTGACCCTGCCAGAACAACCCAGATCTGGCAGCAGACTCGCCACTCCTGTCAGCCGGGCCCAAGGACGGCGTGAAGGTAATCAGCGTCTGCATAGTTTACAACATACAGCAGGTGACACCTGGGAATCAGACCCATGGAATCAACTGTGGAAGGTAGATGCCCAGCCAAGCCCCCGAGATCGTGGACACTACGATCGGGCGAAACATAGTGGGTACAATCACGGGCCGCCACTTACAGAAAAGAAGGGGAGCCGAGACCGCTCCCAGCTGCACTCCTAGTAGGACACCTGGGAAAACCACAGCCACACGGGCCGGGCTAAGCGACCTGACAGGGATGGCCCCTCCCTGCAAGGGACCAGCCATAATTCCCCAAACCGGAACTCGTGGCCCCCGACACGGGAGAAGGGGGCTACTGCCGGGCAGACCGGTGCCGGTCCACCTGTGACGCGGGCCAGGCTACACTCTACCTGAAAGCAACATCCGAGAGCACAGGACAACTGGCACCGGTCATCCACTGATGATCAAGGCGCTGTCTGGTGCCTTCCCGAGCGTCGCAGTCGCCGCGGTACACCCCTCCATACTATTCGGGGAACACATCGATCGATATCCCAAGGGGGGCCCCCGACCTAGGAGGGCCCCCGTCAGGGTCCTACTCATCCCAGAGGCAGGAGAGGGGTACGGCCCGCCATACGCCCAAGTCCCTGCCCGGGAAACCCAGGACCGCCTCACAGTCCCTAAGCGGAGAGGTCAAGTGGGAAGGCACCTGCATTGGCTAACCTATCCTGGTAACATGGCCCGCAAACTGGGACCTGTAGCGCCATGAGACCAAGGACACCCCCAAGACTGCGCAGGACTCCCACAGGAAGGTAACCCTGGGGGGGACTCACCGCTGCTGCTGCCCGCCGCTGCATATGCCTTTTTCCAGCACGAGCTGCTCCCAAGGCAGGCCTGTGTACACCAACCCTTCCCCGCATGTCATGCAGGGACAGTGCTGTGATCAGTATCAGCTACTGTGCGGGGGGTAAACCAGCGCCAGAAGGCCAGGGAACCGCCCCCCCACACACATACAGACTGGACTGGAATGCATGGGCCACCGCAAGTGAGGCCACCCGGAGGGGGTGAGGGGGAAAACGAGCAGCGGCCATGCAGCATAGGGGGAGGGAGAGGGGTGCAGAAAAGGGGGAACCAGCCCGCCAGCCTAACACCCCAGGGGAGGAACCCGCCTGCCCGCCCCGCACCCCAGGGGGAGCGAGGGGGCGTACTTCCCCCATCCAGACGGGCGTAACGGGTCGCCACCCGAGACAGACCTGCCACCCCGCCGGTTCGGGGGGAGCTGCCTGCCATGCGACACCCGTGACACGAGCCCGAGAACCCGGTCCTAAGTGCGCTGGCGGGACGTTTAACCCGCCGGCCGCCCCGCACGGAACGAGGCCCGGCGTGGCCGACCCCACGTGCAGCTAAAGGTCAGCTCGTGTCCATTGGCCACGCTGGGGAGACCACCTGGTTCTAGGATACCCAGCCGGCTACTTGATTGCATTCTTCATCAGAAGTCTTGAGAAAAAAAGAAAAAGAAAAAAAAAAAAGGGGAACCGCAGATCCCAGCAGGGAGCCAGGTCCTACTCCTTGCAATAGGCAGAAAAAAATGAGTTGCTGAGCAGGGCAGGAGGGGTTATGCCAAGTGAGGACAGCCCCCTGGGAGGGGCTGTGTCTGCTTTTAGCTGAACTACGTTCTGCCTAGTCCACTTCTAGTGAAAGGTGCATAAACCCCACGTCAAGGATAAGAGGCTGCATTCGTCAATGAATGAAAGAGAAAAACAAGTGGGTCAGGGTGTGTATACTCCAGGAGTAGGTGAAGTAGAAGGATTGGGATCAGCCATCTCAGATCCCCAGTGATATCCTTGATGAGGTCAATGGCAAGTCCAAAGAGACAGCATCCCTCAAGACCCAGAGAGTTCTCTGCACTTTTATAAGGACAATGAACCCACACAGGACACAAACTTAGATTCTTCTAGCAAGCCATCACAACTAAGGAGTAGGGCTCCAGATACCTGCTGAACATGCTCTATCAGAAAAGAGTCCATTGTAAAGGTGGAGGGATCTCTGAAATTATTCTGCGGATTCTGTCACAGTTTGACAGATTAGGATGACAGCCAGAACAGAGTGAGTGGGAACAGCCCACCAGTGAAAACTGGGTGTTAAGGGGTTGGTCTGTAGAAGTCTTAAAAGGTAAAAACACACCTTCTATTGGTCTAATGGTTTCCCCGTAAAAAGGGGCGTTGGGGGGGGGGGGGGATTGAGGTCACTGGCAGATCCAGTGGGTATAGAACAACAATTAACAAGTTCCTTCCCAAAGAATAATCGTTCCAACACACACGCTGGGGGTAGCTCGAATAGCAGGTGTAGTGCTAAGGATTTTGCTGTTGTAGGAGGTTTGAAAGACCCAAGGCTGAAGATAGCGAGACTGGTCCTTCAGCTGCAGAGTGGTACATACTATTTCAATATAGGCTGAAATTGTCTCCTGTAAGTCCAAGGTATTGGCTGGAAACACAGAATCTCACTAGGAGACTGTGGGGACATAGCGTCTTAATCAGAGATGCTCACTGAGACTTGTGGCCCAGCCTTTTCTAAGATCAAGCATTGACCCTGTAGGGGATGGTGCAGGAATTGGCCAAGATTGGCCAGTGTGCCTGCAGTAGAGCCTTCTAACAACAAGACAGAGGACTAGAGGCCTCACTCACTGATCATAAAGTAGGATTCCAAATTGCAACCATCAGTGCCTACAGAAGGTACAGAGAAAACATTCCCAGAATCGGTAGAATGGCATGAGCTGGGGGCACCATCCCTCCATGTCTGAATGCAGACATGTAGCAAATATGTGGCTTGATGTAAATAGCTCAGGGTATGAGGCATGCTCAGGTACACATAACCTCAGGCAACTGATAGCCAATGATGGTCTACAAACCAGAGGTGACCAAGGTCACTGTAAGCAGATCTGAGTTTAAGCTGGCTCATTTGCAAAGCAGGAGCAGCAGCAAGGCGTTATTTCCAATACCCTGAATGGCAGGAGAGAGAGCATCAAGCGTGCAGGCATGACATTCCAGCCAGAAAATGACTGTAGCGCTCAGACCTTCAGCATTTACCCCTTCAGCGATAAAACCAGCCTAAAGAGTGAAATTCAAAAGTGCCCACTATTGCAAATAATGAAGTGTCTGCAAATGTCTTTAAGATCAATATCAAGCAATAGCCATTAATTTACAAAATGTGTTATGTTTACAATGTTTTTACTTTTTATGCACACAAGTACTTAAAAACAGATGTTCATGTCTAGATTTGCAAACGTTGTGCAATTTAAACCTCTGTATTTAAACGCCAATAGTTTTTTTTTGCTCCTGGCTAGCTAGTACATATGCTGGGTAATAAAATTTGTTTTCTCGGTGCAGTGCCCTTCCATGGGCACCTTACTTTTAAAGCTAGTAAAAGCATTTTTTGCTTCTCTCTACTGTCTGCAGCAGACTGATGACATCATCTCAGTGTATGCACAGTCAGTCTGGAGTTAAGGACTACTTTTTAATTAAATGGGATCTTTATATTATGTGACATCTAAAAGGTGTATTAGTGCAGAAAGGCTGCATAGACTGCAAGTACAGAGGTTTCTGTACATATATCCTATTTTTTATTTTTTGCAATTGGAGCTACAAAGCAAGCTTCCCTTCTGTTTTCTCTCTTTATATAACCCACAGTGCTCTGGGAACCATAAATCATAGATGGAACAGCTGATAAGAAGTGTTCAGTTGCTTTAAAATTACATTGAATGGCGGTGCGGGGCGGGTTGTCAGGACAAGTCTGATCATTGGAGGAGAGCAGGCTGTGTTGCCAGCACAGCTACAGTGTGTTCTCTTCTTAGTGTGGTCAGTTTATAATAGGAAAGCAGAGTGACTGGCAGGGACACCAGACATTTCACACATAGGAAGCAATGCAAAGAAAAACAGGAGACTTTTTCATAAAAGTACATACTGTATCAGGAATATGGTGTTGGGGTAACAAACACTAACTGTAGAATAGCATACCTGTTCTTGGAAAGCTGCATTAACCTCATCCAGTCTCTGTTGCAACATAAGTATTTGTTCATCATGCTTCTTCTTCAGCGTTGACACAACCATCTCATGCTGCTCCCGTGCTCTGTTTATTGAGTCAGAGCGCCGCAGGTCCATAACTTGCTGCTGCATACTCTCCATTGCAAGCTTAGCAACCTTTAATTCCTTCCTCAACTATGTAAAGACAACAGAACGTCTTAGAGTACTGAAGACGAGAACATGACATTAAAAGTATAATAACTAAAGGCAAAACTTTTTTGTTCGTTTTGGATAGAGTGGAGAGGGATTAGAACACCTGTCAGCATTTTTTTTTTTTATTAAAACTTACCGTAAAATCTTTTTCTCTGAGTTCACTGACAGACGCAGCTCTTCAATGACAAGTGGGTTTATGCTCATCCTACTAGGAGTTGACTAGGTAGGCAAAAAAGCAAAAGGATAGGCTGGCCCCTCCCAGGGGGCCGTCCTCACTTCAGCATATAATCCCCCTGCAGTGCATAGCATATCAGTTCGTAACAAGCCGTACAAATGCAACACAGAGGGGTGGGTGTTGCGTCTGTCAGTGAACTCAGAGAAAAGGATTTTGCGGTAAGTTTTAATAAAAATCCCTTTTTCTCTTACGTTCACTGACAGACGCAGTTCTTCATTGACATGTGGGGATGTCTCAAAGCTGTGTCAGTAAAGAGGGGTGGGTAAACGACAACAACTGTACCCAACAGAAACTCTCAGAAGGTGCCAGCCGCTCCTACACTGCCGCCTGTAAAACTTTACGGCCAAAAGCAGCATCCGTAGATGCGAATACATCAACTTTATAAAACTTAGTAAACGTGTGCACCGAGGCCCAAGTGGCCGCCTTGCACACCTGTGACACCGAGGCCTGGTGTCTGAAAACCCAGGAAGTGCTAACAGCCCGGGTAGAATGAGCCGTGACTGGAAAAGGGTGTACCTTGCCCCGAACAGAATACGCATGAGTCACGGTCTATCTGATCCAACGAGAAACAGTGGCCGATGAGGCCGCCAATCCTTTGCGCGGAACGTCCGTCAGCACAAACAACGCATCAGACCTCCGAAGGATGTCTGTAGACGCCAAATACACCCGCACTCACGACATCCAATGAATGTAGCTCAAATTCCTTAGGATGTGAAGGATGCGGACGCAATGAAGGAAGAACAATATCTTCATTAATGTGAAAAAAGACCACCTTCGGTAGAAACAAACAAGGCATCAGCCTTCCGAAAAGGAACTGTAGCCGTCAATTACACCCGTAATGTCCTTACGACCTCCAAGGAATGCAAAGCAATCTCCGTGCCGAGCGACAGGTGTGGGCACAATGAAGGTAGAACAATGTCCTCATTATGAGAAAAAGAGGAAACCACTCTTTTGCAGAAAAGAAGGAGAAGGGCGCAGCACCGCCTTATCCTATAAAGAACCAAGTAGGGAGACCTACAAAACAACACTGCCAACTCAGACACCCGCCCAGTGGATGCAATGGCCACTAAAAGTACCGCCCTTCGTGACAGCAATTGTAAGGAAATATCCCTGATCTGCCCATATGGCGATTATGCAGTACGGATAGTACTAACTTTAAAACCCACTGTGCGAACGGCAACCGAACCTGAGGAGCCACATGACGTACACCGTGTACATGTACAGATCAATACAACGTCGCTAACGGAACGTTGAAAAGAATCGCCAGAGCCGAAATCTGGCCTTTGAGCGTCTCAAAGCCAACTTGTTATCAAGGCCTTTCTGTAAGAAAACCAGCACCCGAGCCATGGAAAAAAAGAGCGGGGGTTCCAACTGCCTGCCTCACACCAGGCAAAGTAAGCCTTCCAGGTGCGATGACATATTTTGCACGAAATGCACTTACGCGATCTAAGCATGTTAGGGATCGCGGAGTCAGAGACCCCCCCATCCCTCAACACCCGTGACTCAATAGCCAAGCCGCCAAAGCCAGCGACGGCAAAGCAGGGTGCAGGATGGGTCCCGGAGAAAGCAGATCTTCGCGAAGCGGAAGTCACCAGGGAAACGTCCGTCACCATCTGCACCACGTTGGCACACCAAGGGCGCCGAGGCCAATCCGAAGCCACCAGGATTGTCGGGATTCCCTCCACTTCTATCCTGCGCAGGAGCCGCGGTAGAAGCTTGCAAAGGGGAAAAAAAAAAAATTAAAGCAGCCTGTACTGAAAGCAAGGCGCTACCAGAACGTCCGTGGCGCCGCCAACGGAATCCTGTCCTGCACAAGGTGGTCTGCACCTCGTGATTGAACCTGGGCACCAGCAGGACCACGTCTGGCGTGCTCCACCTGTGGCAGATCTGGCAGAACACCTCTGGATGTAGGTACCATTCCCCCTGATCCAGAGTCTGGCGACTGAAAAAGTCCACTTGCCAGTTGTACCATTCCCCCTGATCCAGAGTCTGGCGACTGAAAAAGTCCGCTTGCCAGTTTTCTACGCCCGGAATGTAGATGGCGGAGATTGCCGGTACGTGAGATTCTGCCCACCCTAGAGTGTGGGCCGCTTCCGCAGCTGCTGCTGAGCTTCATGTTCTGCCCTGATCGTACACGTACGCCACTACTGTGGCGATGTCCGACTGAACCCGAATCGGGAGGTCACGCAGCCTTGTTGCCCAGTGGGAGAAACAGAGCCTGATTGCCCTCAGCTCCAACACATTTATAGGAAGGCGATATTCCTGCGCCGACCAACAACCCTGAGCAGACAGCTGTGCCAGGACTCCTACCCAGCCCGATAGGCTGGCGTCCCTCGCGACTATCGATCAAGGCAGGAGAAAGACTTCCCCAACATCAAGGCCGGGACCCGAAACCACCAGGACAACGACCCCCTGGTCTGGTGTCCAATTTGATCAGTTTGTCGAGACCATGAGACCCGCATCCAGAAACGTAAGGAGGACCACCGATGTGACAGCAGGACTCGCACTGCTGCTTGTAGCATCAGTAACTTGGCCGGAGGAAGGAACAACTTCGCCTGCTCCGTGTCCATAATTAGACCCAGATATTCCAGTTGACAAGACCAAGTCAACGCCGACTTCTGCAGGCTGATCAGCCAGCCAAAATCTCTCATCGAGGTCATGGTGATAACATTGCCCTCGCAGGAGCCGATCGTCGGGGTATGCCCCCACGGTAATGCCTCACAGCCTCAACAGAGCCAGCACTGGAGCAAATAGCTTGGCGAAGACCCGAGTGACCGAGGCCAGGCCGAAGGGGAGCGCCACAAATTGATAATGTAGATCCCCTACCGCAAAGCGCAGGAAGCGCTGGTGCCAAAGACCATTGATACATGCAGATAAGCGTCCCTAATGTCCAGAGATGCCAGGAAGTACCCTAGGTGAAGGACGGCCACGGCCGAGCGTACAGACTCCATCCTGAATTTTTGCTCTTTCACCAAGTGATTGAGCGCCTTCAGGTCCAGAACTGGCCTGACCCCACCTTAGTTGTTGGGTTCCACAAAAAGGGTTTGAATAAAAACCGTGGAAAACCTCTCCAATGGAGGGACCGGCACAAGTACCCCCTGTTCGGACAGCGTCTGAACCGCCCCTAAAAGAACTTCCCGACACCCCGGAGGGGCCTCAAGTTCGATAGGAAGAACCTGTCTGGGGGTAGAGTGTTGAACTCTAACCTGTACCAGGGGGACACCACTTCTCGACCCACCGGTCTGAAATGTGATAGGTCCACCAGTCTGCTAAACTCAGCAGTCGGCCCCCCACCCGAAAGTCAGGCGGGGGCAACCCCTATGCAGAGGAGAACTTGTCCTCCATTTGTTCGGGCATGCAGTGCCAGGGCCGCTTACCGACCCCCAAGGCAGCCTTGCCAGGGCCTGAGCCCTTGCCCGTTGTACCGGGCGTACGAAAAAAACGCCTCTGGCCCGAAGAGGAAGGACCATGCTTACGGCGGTACTCGCTGTTGTGGTGCTGGAAGAAAGAAAAAAAAAAAAACACACGCACTCTTCCCCCCGGTGAAATCCTTACTGATTTCATCCAGTTGCGCCCCAAGAGCCGACCTCCCTAAAAAGGGTAGGTCCGTGAGCCCATTATGGACGCGTGGTCACCCAACCAACAGCGTAACTACAGCAACCGTCTCACAATGACTGCAAAAAATCAGACCTCTTCGACAGCAGGTCTAAGGCCACACAGGTACCGTAGACCCTGTATCAGGTGTACAACCCGCTGCAAAGCCTCCGGGGAGTACCTGAAGTCCAGTCCAGAGTGCAACTCAGTCGCACGATCCGTAAGCGACTGCGCCACCATGGCCGACGCCAAAGCCGGTCTCATGGCCGTCCCCGCTAACAAGAATATGTCTTGAGCATTTCCTCTGTCCGCCTATCGGTCGGATCCTTAACTGATGGAGACCCTTCTGAAGAAAAGGTTGTCACCCTATTTAGGCGAGCCCCGGAGAGTCCACTGCGGGGGACGCCCCTTCTGTAAAAAACTATCCACCAAGGGATAACCGTACAGAACCGCTTAGGCAATGAAAGGATTTCTGCGGCCAACGCCATTCCTTATACACAAACGGTGTCAAAAAAAGTGGACATAAGGATAAACCTTAAGTGTCCCTGCTGGCTTAACGGACCCACAAACGTAGGTAGCATGAAGGCTCCAGCTCACCACTTGAGAGCTCCAGGGGGGGTCCCTGTGACCACCGAGCCCCTTTCCGGTTCAGATTCCTCCCCAGAAGAGGGAGGGGGAGGGGGTGGACGCTTTTTAGTCACCCCCTTGGCACGGCTCGGTACCCCCCGGCAAAGAATTCCCCCAAAATGAAGTCAATTGGACTAGGGGAACCACCGGTCCCAGCACAGCCTGCGCTTCCATGGACCCCTCTGGGGAAGAACCCACAGGCTCAGTCGCCATTGTGCCACCTGAGTCCTTGCTAGGCCCAAAGGCCATGACACCCCCACAGTGCAGCCTCATCAACACCCCACAGAGCGACCGGGCAAAGCCTAGAAGGACTGTGCCCACCGCCACCGACACCCCAGGGATAATCAGCTATACTTGCTGTTTACCCTTCTGCGTCGTGTCCCAGTAGGAGTGCAGCCCGCCACTTATATTGCACTGTAATGCCGCTGTGCTGTCCAAATGCATGGATCACGAAAAAAAAATGGCCCCCGAACTAATCACTGGAGGCTCAAGCCGAAGCAAACCAGGCCCCGACTACGGCAGATGGCCGCCAAAGCGGACACTAGAGGCCAAACAGCACACCCGCAGCTATGGCAACGAACGATCGTGGCTACGGCAACGATCGCTAGAAAACGATCGCTAGCAAAAATGGCGGCGGATCGCCACATGGCGTCTGTGAGCGCGGGGATGCGGTGCGGGGGGGGGGGGGGGGGAAGGGGAAGCCCAGGCAGGATCCATTTAAAAAAATGTGGCCCTGAAACCCTCCACTGGACCTACAACCGCAATTCACGCCCCCCCCCCACCCTCCGCACCCCTGGGGGGGAGGGGGGGGTCACTCACCAATCCGACGGGCGCAGCGGGTAACCACCCGGTAGCAGACTTTTCTCCCCTCAGAGGGGAGGGATGCTGCAGGCCAAAACGGCGTCTCTGGACGCGAGCGCAGCCCGGTCTCTTAAACGCAAGTGGTGTTTAACCACTGGCCCACCTGCACGGAACAGGTACGATGCGGCGGACCCCGCCTAAGCTAAGGGTTAGCTCGCATCGGTCGGCTACGCTGGGGAAAGTACAGGATTCTAGATATCCTCTATGCCCCAGCCGGCTTCTTGATAGCAGTCTTCATCTTTTTTGCTACCGCTTTTTTTTTTTTTTTTTCAAGACTTCTGATGAAGAGCAGGTCCCATGAGGGAGCCAGGTCTAACTCCTTGCACTAGGCATTAAAAACTGATATACTATGCACTGCAGGGGGATTATATGCTGAAGTGAGGACGGCCCCCTGGGAGGGGCCAGCCTATCCTTTTGCTTTTTTGCCTAGTCAACTCCTAGTAGTATGAGCATAAACCCACATGTCAATGAAGAGCTGCGTCTGTCAGTGAACGTAAAAGAAAAAAAGTTTTGCCTATAGGTGTACTTTAAGCTTTATATACAGGGCTTACATATTATATATTGAGCACTACCTGTTCATCATTAGAGGTTAAGCCATCCACGGTGTTCTGCAGGGCAGCCATCTGTCCCCTCAGCTGAAGCTCTACTTCTCTGGAATTCTGAAGCAACGTCTGTGACTCCTGAAGGCTGATAGCCAATCCTTCCTTCTCATCTATGTTAAAACAACATATGAGCATATGTTACATAGTAAGAAGTATTGCTCTATTTTGGAATGTACTATAGACTTACAAAAAATGAAAGAAGAACTACAAGAAATAATAAGACCAACAAGGTGTATGCTGCTTTATGGAGTGCCCTCTTTAAACTTACAATTTACAGTTCTACCGAACACAAACCATAGAGTTTTCACTGTACTCCCGGCACTCTGACAGGAGAGATGTGGCTGCTGGGTGACTCACGGCCCCCTACTCTCCCCTATCCATTCACAGAAGGCTTTGTATTTTGTGAATGGGTTCACATAATACAAAGCATTCTGTGATTGGGCAAGAGGAGATTAGAGGTGGGCATTAGACTCAGCTGCTGCTGTATAGGAGATCTGAAAGTCCAGTGTCAAAGCACCGGGAGTATAGTAAAGTACATATTTTTATTAAAATAACAAACATATTATACTTACCTGCTCTGTGCAATGGCATTACACAGAGCGGCCATGAACTTCCTCTTCTCGGGTTCCCCGCCGCCGCTCTTAGCGCCTCTTCTGTGTCTGCCCCCATAACAAGCTCCTGTCTATGGGGGCAGCCACGCAAGCTTGCTCCTGAGTGGGGCCGTGTGCATCCATAGACACACACACCATGGCACGGCCCTGCACAGAGCAGGTAAGTATAACATGTTTGTTATTTTTTTATTTACTTTTTTTAAAGCGAGCCATTACAATTACTTTAAGTAAACTAACCCCAATGATACTGTGTTTTCCCATATTTAGGTTACTATGCATTACTGTTGATAAACTGATACAAAAAATGTAGAGATTACTCCAAATTGGCAATTATATGTTTATCTTTCTTAAACCCTTCGTGCCTAAGGGTAAAACAAATCTAAATGCCTAAGCCCACTGACATGTGTTAGTAAAACCTTACATATCATCAAAGCTACTTTGTGTATCCAGGTGGATTATACCTTGTTTTTTTCAGGACAAATTGGGCTTTCATTTGGTGGTAAATGGCAGTGGATATCTCCTTTTTTTCTATTATCAAAGTGTAACTGCCCCAAAATAGTAAAAAAAACAAACAAACATTTTTTTAAAATGTAACTGTATATTTCTTGCTACTACCATAACCTATCACCAAATAACAACCAAAAATAAATTGCCCTGCTCCTGACAATCACATTGATACCACATATGTGTATGTTAGTTGTTGTTTCTACCCGAAGTACAGCCCAGAAACAATATAGTGTGCATTTTACCTTTTTTTAATCCTATCTAAAACATACTGACACGGGTATAAAAAAAAAAAAAAAAGGGAAGGAGAAATCCGGTCCAAAAAATGCTGACCCTGACCTTTGACCGAAACACTAACCCTGGCACTGGGTTAGAATAAGTTCTATTGATACTATAAATTTAAACTGGGGCACAATGAAATACTGAAAACCGCCAAGATATGTATGCGGATGACCACAAATTTGGCCTTTGCTCATATTTTTTATATACTTTATTCTTAGGCAATATGAATTATCCAAGAAGCAGAGCATCCACAGGTATATAAATCCCACAGGAATTTCTTTTTATATTTACTTCATTATTTTTGAAATTTTGGTTGGGACTTTGATGCACCTTAGCAGTTATTCCTTTTTTCGGTTTATGACATTTATACTGTAAGTTCACCTTTACAGAAAATCTGTAAGGTGAACTTACACTGGACCCCCTCCTCACCCCCCCTCCTCACCCCCGTTCCCACTATACCCGAGGACAGCGATCACCCGCTAGGAGACATCGGGTCACCGCTTTACCGGTCCAGGGATTTTAA
>BLSH010472532.1:733026-759980 GCA_018402905.1 Glandirana rugosa
CCTTCTAAGGGGATAGTTAGAACGAACACACCTTCCTCCTTAGGTAAAACAAGAAAAAAACGAGTCGGGTGCCCGCTTGTTTTTTTATTTTGGTAAATACCGGTCACAAATCTCAGGTCTAGATGTACAAAAGGACAAGTATATACAACCCTTTCAGGTGTCAAAGATACCCAACGTGAATGAAAAAACGGTATTTACATAGACATCCCGAGGTCCCGTGAGAAAATACTGTTTTCATGAGATGGACATACAGGTCTATGCACATACTGTAAAAGTAAAGACTGTATGTTTGTTTGCTGTGCTACTACAATCTTCCTCCTGCTCCTTATATCTGCTAAATTTGATGGGTGGCTTTACTGATAAATAGTTAAAGAGAACAGATCAAAAAGCTGACTTCCTAAACTGAACTTGCTTTTGCATAAAAGAGTGCCCTGGAGCCCTACAGATACATTTATGGCAAAAAAGTAAGTGCAACCCATAGAAACTGTGGACTTTCCCAACATATATGAACAGGAAAACATGTAGATCTGGACTCTAAACACTGGCCATAAATGGTTTTATTTTTTTGTTCGCCCGTGGGCTGAGCAAAAAAAGAACAAAATGGATTCCTCCTTCCACACAAGCAAGATTGATAGGGGAATCTTCCCTGTTTAGGACATTGTATTCTGACAGCAGGAGGTATTCAATTGGCTGCAGCCAGCTGATCAAAAAAAAATATTTCCAACAAGCCCCGCCTAATTTTGACCCATCTATGGCCAACTTAATGTGGTTGTATAGCCACTTTTTTTTCTTCCTATAATCTCCAGTGTTCTATTACAGTATGTGCCGCAGTGTGTGTTATTAATAAAAACATGCTGCTTCATACTGAATTTCAGAGCGCCGCTCACGTGACCGCCCTACGCCCACCTTCCCTCCTCCTGGCTGACATCCGTGGGGTATTCTCAGCCCTGCACACTGTAGCTGTCGGATCAAAGATAGCGGTGGGCAGTCACACGAAGTAGCACTCTGAAATTCAGTATGAAGCAGTATGTTTTTAGTAATAACACACACTGGGGCACATACTGTAATATAACACTGGAGATTATAGGAAGAAAAAAAAAAAAAACACTTTAAGTTGGCCATAGATGGGAAATTAGGTCGGCTTGTTGGAAATAGTTTTTTTTGATCAGCTGGCTGCAGCCAATTGAATACTTCCTGCTGTCAGAATACAATGTCCCAACAGGGAAGATTCCTCTATCCATCTTGCTTGTGTGGAAGGAAGAATCCATTCATTCTTTTTGTTCTTTTTTGCTCAGCCCACGGGCAAACAAAAACATAAAACCATTTATGGCCAGTGTTTAGAGTCCAGATCTAAAGGTTTGCTTGTTCATATATGTTGGTAAAGTCCACAGTTTCCATGGGTTGCACTTACTGTACAGTATGTGCCCCAGTGTATGCTATAAAGAAAACATATGCCGCTTCATACCTAATCACAGAGCGGCGCTCGGTGCTCACGTGAACGCCTGCCGCTGTCTTCCCCAATCTGACAGCTACAGCGAGCGGGGCTGAGAATACCCCGCTGACGTCAGCTGGGAGGAGAGCGGCGGGTGGTCACCTGAGTGGTGTTCTGAAATTGGGTATAAAGCGGCATATTTTTTTATTAATGACATACACTGGGGCATAGTGTAATAGAACACTGGAGATTATAGGGGGAAAAAAAAACAGTAATTTTAGCAGCAGGAGGGGAGTGATTGGCACTGAAACAGCTGACTGGTGGGGGGAGGGGGAGCAAGGAGAGACAGCAGATAACGGAGGCACATAAACTGACCATGCTGTCAGGGCTCGGCAGCCATGATAAACGTGGTCAATTTAGAAAGGGGAGGGCAGCAGCAGGCAGGATCAGCCAGGAATTTTATATGATACAAAAGGGCCAAGCACTGTGCTATTATTATTGCTTTAAGGGAACAGGATCCATTTTTTTATTTTTAGAGTAACAACCAATTAAACCACTTGCAGACCGTCCACCGCAGCGTGATGGCGGCAAAGAGGCTCGTTATTGCAAGCTGCCGTCACCTGACGGCAGCGGCGATAATTAGTATTGTGAGTGCGCTCAGTATAATTAGTATTGTGAGTGCGCTCGCGCCCTCACTGTGTTCCGGGGGGGGACCAAGGAGCGGGTAGGGCGGCTACCCGCGATGGCCCCCCCGCAGTGAAAGAACGGAGGTCCGTGTATGTAAACACGGATCTCCGTTCTGACAGAGGGCGATGGACTGATCACAGGCTTCCTGTATATGGAAGCCGTGATCACTCCCCTCCCCCTGCCAGCCCAGCACCCATACAGTTAGAACACACTGAGGGAACACAGTTAACCCTTAGAGCGCCCCCTCCAGGTTAACCCCTTCACTGCCAATGGCATTTACACAGTAATCAGTGCATTTTTATAGCACTGATCGCTGCATAAATGCCAATGGTCCCAAAAAAAGTGTCAAAATGGTCCAACATGGCCGCTGCAATATCGCAGTACCACTAAAAATCGCCATTACTAGTAATAAAAAATAAATTAAAATCCCAGAAATTAATTGTCATCATTCGCATACGTGGCAACTTTTGCGCAAACCAATTAATAAATGCAGATTGCAATTTTTTTTCTACCAAAAATATGAGAAAGTATATAAAATCGACCAAAACCAATGAAAACATTTTTTTATATTTTTTTTTGGATTTGTATTTTAGCAAAAAGTAAGGAAAAAAAATTTTTTTTTTCCAAAATTGTCACTCTTTTTTTGTTTATAGCGGTGATCAGAAATGATGCAGAGGTGATCAAATACCACCAAAAGAAAGCTCTATTTGTGGGAAAAGAGGACGCAAATTTTGTTTGGGTACAACGTCGCACGACCGTGCAACTGACAGTTAAAGCGACGCAGTGCCGAATCGCAAAAAGTGCTCTGGTCCTAAACTGGGAAATCCTTCCAGGGCTGAAGTGGTTAAAGGATAATTTCACTTTGCAGGTAAAAAAAAAAATGTGCATTTATTTATTTATTTTTGTTGGCCTTTAAATTCTTCACTAAACTTTAAAATGAAATGTAATGCAAAACATAACTTCAATAAAGCAAAACAAAAACTACAACTCTTTTGGCTGTAACATTGTTTACCGTATTCCAGTATCGGATTTAAAATAACGTTAATAAAATCCTTACCGTTCTGATAATTCATGGTCACTACAATCACTGTAGTTGGGTTCTGACGCTGAGCAGAGGCTGTCATCAAGCATATCATGGGGAAGGCCAGTTAATAACTGCTGTAACTGAATAGGGAAAAAATACATTTAACTATGCAATACTCTCAAATGCCCCCAACATTTTAGAGAAAGGAGATATCCCAGAAAGTACAACAAAACATAAGTACATACAGTATCTCACAAAAGTGAGTACACTCCTCACATTTTTGTAAATATTTTATTATATCTTTTCATGTGACAACACTGAAGAAATGACACTTTGCTACAATGTAAAGTAGTGAGTGTACAGCTTGTATAACAGTGTAAATTTGCTGTCCCCTCAAAATAACTCAACACACAGCCATTAATGTCTAAACCGCTGGCAACAAAAGTGAGTACACCCCTAAGTGAAAATGTCCAAATTGGGCCCAATTATCCATTTTCCTTCCCCGGTGTCATGTGATTTGGTAGTGTTACAAGGTCTCAGGTGTGAATGGGGAGCAGGTGTGTTAACCATTTCCGGACTGGCTCGCGTACATTTACCACTGCAGAGTGCCAGCGTACCGCGAATCGCTGTCTATAAACGGCGATCCACGCACATGCAACTAGGGGGTGAGCGCACGCCGCCGTCGGCGTGCTCTCGTGCCCGCTCCCTGGAGCGGGGCTGCGGGTCGGGCGGACTTGATGTCCGCCGGCCACCCGCGATCGTCCGTTAGAGAAGAAAAGCGGAGAACCGCCGTGTTTACTTTGTCAGGTGGCATGACAGACCTACTGATCCCTGTGATCGGAATCAGTTAGATCTCTTATGCCCCTGCTAGGCCAGCCCCCACACAATTAGAACACACCTAGGGATCACATTTAACCCCTTGGTTGCCCCCTGCAGGCTAACTTCTTCCCTGCCAGTGACATTTATACAGTAAATCAGTGGCTATTTACATTTCTGATCGCTGTATAAATGTCAATGGTCCCAAAAAAGTGTCAAAAATGTCTGACATGTGCGCCGCAATATCGCAGTCCCGATAAAAAAATCACACATCGCCGCCATTACTAGTAAAAAAAAAAAAGTAAAAAACGCCATAAATAAATTCTCATGGGTTGTAAACGTGGCAACTTTTGTGCAAACCAAACCCTAATTGCGTTTGTTTTTTTTTACCACAAATATGTAGAAGTAGATATATCAGCCAAAACTGATGAATAAATTTGTTTTTTATATTTTTGTTTTGGACATGTATTACAGTAAAAAGTAAGAAATGTTTTTTTTTTTTTCAAAATTGTCTCTCTTTTTTTTGTTTATAGTGATCAGAAGTGACGCAGGAGGTGATCAAATACCACCAAAAGAAAGCTCTATCTGTGGGGAAAAAAGGATGCCAATTTTCTGTGGGTACAACGTCGAGCAATTGTCAGTTAAGGCGACGCAGTGCCAAATCACAAAAAGTGCTCTGGTCCTAAGGTGGGAAATCCTTCTGAGCTGAAGTGGTTAAATTTGGTGTCATCACTCTCACTCTCTCATACTGGTCACTGGAAGTTCAACATGGCACCGCATGGCAAAGAACTCTCTGAGGATCTGAAAGAAATAGGATTTTTTGACTTAACGTAGTTCAGCTAAAAGCAGATACAGCCCCTCCCAGGGGGCTGTCCTCACTCAGCATAACCCCTCCTGCCCTGCTCAGCAAGCCAGTTCGTAACAAGCAGTACAAACTCAAACAAAGAGGGGCGGGTGCTGCATCTGTCAATGAACTCAGAGAAAAGGATTTTACGGTAAGTCAAAAAAATCCTATATTCTCTTTGGTTCATTGACAGACGCAGCCTCTATTCTTGACATGTATGTCCCAAAGCAGTGTCACAACGAGGGGTGGGCAACAAGAACAACAGTGCCCAACAAAAGAGTTCTCCGGGAGGTGCCAGACGCGCCTCACCCCACTGCCTGCAAAACTTTGCGGCCAAAAGCAGCATCCGCAGACACTGCAGCAACAACTCTGTAAAATTTTGACATTTTTGACAAGTGGCCGCCTTGCACACCTGAGAAACCGACGCTTGATGTCGGAAAGCCCAGGAGTACTAATGGCCCTGGTAGAATGAGCCGTGACCGGAAGGGGGGGCTCCTGGCCCCGAACAGCATATGCACGGGTCACCGCCTGTCGTATCCTTATCCCTATGTAGGCCTAAGTACAGGGACCTACAGGACAGAGCCGTCAGCACAGACACCCGCCTAGCGGATGTATTAGCCACCAAGAATGCCACATTCTGCGAAGGCAGCTGCAGGGAATTTTTCCCTGATATTTTCGAAAGGCGGCTTCGGAAGCACTGAGAGGACCAGATTAAGGTCCCAAGGCGCCAAAGGCGACCGTACCTGGGGAACGACATGACGAAACCCTGGACACAGGTATGAATCAATAAATGCGTTGCCAAAAGACGCTGAAAAAGAATCGCCAGGGTAGAAAACTGTCCCTTAAGCGTGCTCAATTCCAACTTGTGCTCTAGGCCTGGCTAAAGGAAGGTCAGCACCTAAACCACGGAGAAAGAACGGGGGTTCTATCCCCCGTCTCGCACCAGGCAATGTAAGCCTTCCAGGTGCGGTGAGAAATCATACGTGCCTTGAGCATAGCGGGGAAATCACTGAACCAGAGAGTCCCCTATCCTTTAACACCTGGCATTCAATAGCCAGGCTGTCAAAGCCAGCGAGGATAAAGACGGGTGCAAGATGGGGCCCTGGAAAGCAGATCCTCGCTTGGCGGGAGACGCCAGGGAACATTCACCACCATCGCACCATGTTGGTACACCCGGGCCACTGGCATAATCCGGCGCCACAAGAATGTCCGGTATTTCCTCCGCTTCTATACTGCGCATAGGCACGGGAGCAGCATGAGAAGGAACAAAGCATATGTGAACTTAAGAATGGTCCACCGAGCCGCAAGGGCACCCGCCACGTCAGCCAACGGGCCCCCGCTAAGCTCACAAAAGTCTGTACCTTCTGAGTCCGCTGGGGTGCCAGCCGAACCATGACTGGCATGCCCTACTGCATTCAGAGCTGCCGAAACACAGCCGGATTTAGGGACCATCCCCCCTAAATCAACCTCACACAATCAGGGCTTCACTAGCCAACTCTCAACGCCTGAAATGTAAAATGGCGGAGAGCATCAAGCACGTGAAGTTCTGCCCACAGCAGAACGAAAGCCACTGTCGACAGGGAGGAAAGCTAGAGCCCCAGGAGCCACCTGCAAAGGGCAGCGGGAACCACTTTAGGGACACTCAGGTGTCTGTGCTTGGTCATAGGAAGGAAAAGACCTCCATCCGGACTGAATCTTGGATCAGACCCAGAGCCTCCAAACGATGCAACTGAACCGACACCGATTTCAGGAAAAGTAGCGCCCAGCCGGACTCCCACGGCATGCGCCTGGCGATTGCCACCTCGGCCCTCAGGGCTGAAGCCGACTCCGCCCGCTAGGGCAGGTCGGACAGATCCACCTGATGCCCCTCAGCCTCACCGAACCAGAACCGGGGCCACCAATCTGGCGAGGACCCGAGGCACAGAAACCAGGTAAAACGGGGAGAGCCATAACCATGTAGTGAAGCTCCAATACCAGCAAGGCGCAGGAAACGCCAGCGTAGGGCACACAGGGTGATACGCGGATGCGCCACTGCCCTGTCGAGATAAACCAGGAAGAGACCCTGGTGCGCCACCATCATGGACAATAGGGGGGCACCGAGCCATACCGCCCAGGCCCCGTTCACCTCCGACCATAAGCAGGACATAGGAAATCATGGTACGCCCCAAGGACGGGACAAGGGTATCCACCCCTTGACGAAGCCGGTTCCTAGCCAGGCCTACGGTATGCCCGGGGGGACGGGAAGAAATCCCATTTTGTACCCAGACAAAATCACCCAGCAGACCGAAATTCAGAAGGTCATCGACCGCAGGCATCCCCCCACCCAAACCGTGGGTAGGGGCAAACCTTCACACTGAGAAGGATTTGTCTCCTGGCCTGTCACACCTATGTTGCCAGGGACACTAACGCCCACCTGCAGGATCCCTGACAGGCAGGTAGCCCTGGCCCAATGGCGGAAGGAATGGAGGAAAGGAGGCCCCTACTGGGCCGCCAAGGAGTGACCCGTGCCACGGGACTCCCAACCCCCTGTCTCCAACGTGGCTCCAAGTGCCGCCTACCTGAAAAGGGAAGACTGCCAGGACCTGCCTGACCAACAGGACCCTAGCGAAGCAGACATCGAAGCCCTGAAGGAGCCGGCCAGCGCGCCTCCACCATGTAGGAGGAAGCGCATAAGAGCTTTGCGGTGCGAAACCTTAGCCCGTTCCAAGAGCGTTTACAACACCTGAGTGGAACCAACACCGGGCGAAAGCTGACCCTGCCAGAACAACCCAGATCTGACCGCGGACGCGGCGCTCTTGTCAGCCAGGCCTAAGGACGGCATGCCACTAAAGGACAGTAATCAGCGTCTGCACAGATTTCAACATACCGTGCAAACTTGCAACAGGTGGCACCTGGGAATCAAACCCACGGAATCAACTGTGGAAGGTAGACGAGCTAACCCTACCAGCTGAGCCTCCAAGATCGCGCGAACAGGCGGAACATAGTGGGTACAACCACGGGCCGCCATACAGAAAAAAAGGGGGGCTGAGGCCATTCCCAGTCCCCGCAGCTGCCCCCAAGTAGAACACCTGGGGGACCCACAGCCACACGGCCGGGCTAAACGGCCCAACAGGGACAGCCCCTCCCTGCAAAGGACCAGCCGCAAATCCCCCCTTAGCAATAGAGGCCGAACATGCGGTCGGCCACGAGAAAATGGCGGCCGGACCACTGCAAAATGGCGCCGGCCGCGGCTACCGACCATGCGGCCGGCCTTGCCAAGGTAAGGGGCGCCAATAAGGGCCCCCATGCCCCCGGGGACCCCCAGACGGGGAAAGAGCAGCATGCACCGTGGGGGGGGGGGGGGGAACTAGCCCACCAGCCTGGTGACGGGGGGCGTACTTACCCATCCAGATGGGCGTAGCGGGTTGCCACCCGAGACAGACCTGCCACCACGCCGATTCGGGGGGAGCTGCCGGCCATGCGACACCCGTGACGCGAGCCCGTGGACCCGGTCCTAAGTGCGCTGGCGGAACGTTTAACCTGCCGGCCGCCCCCCACGGAACGAGGCCCGACGCGGCCGACCGCTAAAGTCGGCTCGGGTCCATTGGCCGCGCTGGGGAGACTACCTGGATCTAGGAAATCCAGCCTGTCACCCAGCCGGTTACTTGATTGCATTTTTCCTCAGAAATCTTGAAAAAAGAAAAAGGAAAAGAAAAAAAAAAAAAAAAAAAAAAGAATGGGGAACCGCAGATCCCAGCAGGGAGCCAGGTCCTACTCTTTGCACTAGGCAGAAAAAATTGGCTTGCTGAGCAGGGCAGGAGGGGTTATGCTGAGTGAGGACAGCCCCCTGGGAGGTGATGTATCTGCTTTTAGCTGAACTACGTTCTGCCTAGTCCACTCCTAGTGAAAGGTGCATAAACCCCATGTCAAGAATAAGAGGCTGTGTCTGTCAATTAATGAAAGAGAAATAGAAATATTGCTCTACATAAAGATGACCTAGGCCAAGGGTCTGCAAACTATGGCCCTCCAGTTGTTCAGGAACTACAATCCCATTGTGCCTAGTCATGTCTGTGAATGTCAGAGTTTTGCAATACCTCATGGGATGCGTAGTTCTGCAACAGCTGGAGGGCCGCGGGTTTGGAGATCCCTGGCCTAGGCTATAAGATTGTCAAGACCCTGAAACTAAGCTGCAGCATGGTGACCAAGACGATACAGCGATTTAACAGGACAGGTTCCACTCAGAACAGGCCTCGCCATGGTTGACCAAAGAAGTTGAGAGCACATGCTCAGTGTCATATCCAGAGGTTGTCTTTGGGAAATAGACATATGAGTGCTGCCAACATTGCTGCAGAGGTTGAAGGGGTGGAGGGTCAGCCTGTTAGTGCTCAGACCATACGCTGCACACTGCATCAAATTGGTCTGCATGGCTGTCGTCCCAGAAGGAAGCCTCTTCTAAAGATGATGCACAAGAAAGCCTGCAAACAGTTTGCTGAAGACAAGCAGACTAAGGACATAGATTACTGGAACCATGTCCTGTGGTCTGATAAAACGGAGATAAACTTATTTGGTTCAGATGGTGTCAAGCGTGTGTGGTGGCAACCAGGTGAGGAGTACAAAAACAAGTGTGTCTTGCCTACAGTCAAGCATGGTGGTGGGAGTGTCATGGTCTGGGGTTGCATGAGTGATGCCAGCACTGGGGAGCTCCAGTTCATTGAGGGAACCATGAGTGCCAACATGTATTGTGACCTACTGAAGCAGGCCCTGATCCCCTTCCTTCGGAGACTGGGCAGTATTCCAACATGATAACGACCCCAAACACACCTCCAAGGCGACCATTGCTTTGCTAAAGAAGCTGAGGTTAGAGGTGATGGACTGGCCAAGTAGGTCTCCAGACCTAAACCCTATTGACAATCTGTGGATCACCCTCACAAGGAAGGTGGAGGAGCGCAAGATCTCTAACATCCACCAGCTCCGTGATGTCCTCATGGAGGAGTGGAAGAGGACTCCAGTGGCAACCTGTGAAGCTCTGGTGACCTCCATGCCCAAGAGGGTTAAGGCAGTGCTGGAAAATAATGGTGGCCACACAAAATATTGATACTTTGGGCACAATTTGGACATTTTCACTTAGGGGTGTACTCACTTTTGTTGCCAGCGGTGCAGACATTAATGGCTGTGTGTTGAGTTATTTTGTCGGGACAGCAAATTTACACTGTTATACAAGCTGTACACTCACTACTTTACATTGTAGCAAAGTGTCATTTCTTCAGTGTTGTCACATGAAAAGATATAATAAAATATTTACAAAAATGTGAGGGGTGTACTCACTTTACACACAGACACACACACACACACACACGGGGAATCAAATGTGCTTCAGACAGGAATCGCAGCCACATTCCTGTTCAAATCGCATACGGTTCTTTGAAATACGATTTGTGCCCTTTTTTTTTTTTTTAATGCCGCAAATAGCACCGCAAAGTATCGAGTTTGGGAGCATTTGGGTGAGTACCGATACTCACGCAAATGCTTGGTATGAGCAGCGATATTGGAATCGGTGCATCGCTACTATGGGTATATGTAGTGTACAAAGAGCAGTGTACATGACCACAACTAAGGTGCACTGCTCCTTCCAAACAGAGATGAAGAAGAAAAGCAGAGGTTCAGGAGCTCAGAGTAAGTTACAAGGAGGCAGAAACACACAGTAAGAAACAAACTTATGAAAATTGATTAATGGGCCATTACAGTAGCTGATGTGTATGGATTATTTTTGGAGATTAAAGCGCAGCTACGCCCACCGCCCCCCCCCCAAGCAAAAAAATTAATAGTCAGCAGCTACACATACTGTAGCTGCTGACTTTTAATATATAGACACTTACCTTTCCTGGAGTGCAGCGATGTTGGCACCCCATTGGCTCTCAGGTGCTGCCACCGCCATTGGCTGTAAGGGAAACCAGCGATGAAGCCTACTGCGCATGTGTAAAGCGTGCTGCACTTTCTGAATGGCCCGTCTGTGGGGGAAGGAGGAGGGGGGCCAAACTTCCAAGTGATCTCGCTGTGGAGAGATCTCTCGGAAGTGGGGTCAGGTACCTGCTGCTCCCTATTCCCCAAATTTGGCACCGGAGGGGGGGGGGGAGTCAGATAAGCAAAGCTTCCACTTTTGGGTGGAACTCCGCTTTAAGGATATGGTTTAGTGTCAGTTTACATACTGTACATTCACATCAGTCCCTGCACTTAACCTGTCAGTGCTATATAAATACCTGTTCACACATTTATTAGAAATTTGTATTCAGCCATTTGCTACACTTGTAAAAAAAAAACAAATCTTGAAAAATATAAATGCAGCAGATATATTGTGACTGTATGGTCCCTTTATTATAATCCAGGATTTGAATAGAGCCAACGCCTTACAAAATAATAATTGGCATTCTGCCATTATAGCGGAGACAGAAGAACGCGGCAGATGGTGGGAATAAACGAGTCCCTGGTGTGTTCTCAGAGAGGTGTGTAGAATGAAGGGGACACGTGGTGTACATACTCCATGTATCCCACCCATCCACATTATATGAGCTTAGCACTCTCACCAACTGTTCCCGGTCATAGTCCTCCTGGTCATACTCCTCATTGTCATTCTGCTGGGTCTGTAACGCTCCACCGTCAAAGTCTATAGACATGGTGAGGGATGAGATCTATTTGTAGGACCAATAACCTATCAGGGAGAAAAAAAAAAAAATACACAGAAAGGCGTTACCTGGACCGATCAATTAGAGTGTGTGCAGTGCAGTGTATCAATCTATGTGTACAAAAATATAATAAATACGCCAACGATTATTATCCACTAGCCTACCGACCAGTTCTGACATTCCTCACATACATGTAAAACATCAGCCTTTTTATTTTGCTAAAATATTACTTAGCACTCCCCAAACATATTTTTTTTCAGAACGCAGAGGACCAGGAGAATAAAATGGTGGTTGGTACAATTTTTTTATGCCACGTGATATTTACGCAGCCATTTATCAACTGAAATTTTAGGGAAAAAATAAAGTTGAAAAATATTGAAAAGTTGAAAAAAAATAAAGTTGAAAAAAGTTTTAGTAAAGTCTTTTTTTTTTTTTTTAACTTGTAACTACAGGTAACCCTATAATAAGGCTTTCCTGTAGGTACAAAGAATACCTGTATATCATAAACCTGCACTGTTCAGAAGATATTCACACTGCATGCAGCCGGTGATGTCACATGCGCTCAGAAGGAACGGCATACCCGTGCTGTCCCTTCATGGCTCTGTGTCGCGGCCGTGACTTCCATGTGCATGCACGGCAGTGATGTCATCGCAGCTCGGCCAATCAGACGGTCGGAGCCCGTGAACCTGGAAGGAAGACCTAGTGAATATGGAAGTCCAGTGAACTAGATGGACTTGTGGCTTTTTTCAAACTGACTAACTGTGTAACTATGTTATGGGGCTGGAGGAAGAATCAGACTACAAGGGTGATGGTGTCGCCATACTTGGGCTCCGTTGATACCTGCGAGTTCCTCTACTGTGGTGGCAGATGGGACTTGTAGTCTTTCATTTACATATCTCTGTGACTGGATGATTCAGCTGAGTGGGCGGGCCATGCTGAATTCATATTTTGACAGGCGATAGTGGGGAGAAGATCCCCCCCCAAATTTTGTAAGGGGGGGGGGGCTGCGGACCCTAATTATGGATGCAACATGAAACATGGTCAGAAAGGTGGATGCAAAGAGTCCTCTGATTAGACGAGGTGAAGAGGAAACATCATGCACTCCATCTCGTCCAATCAGAGAACACCTTTCATTCATTCAGTAAATGAGCAGCATTCTTTGGATGGCTCCCATGCCAAGTGGCCGACCTCCTGTGTTCACAATGCAGCAGAGAAGCCGCTTGGCACAGGACCTGGAAACCAGTGGAGATCACTGGGGTAGTGGTGTCCAGCCTCCATGGGCATCGGTCAGGTATGGTATATACATCGTTACACCAATCCAAACTGGAACAATGTAACTCTAACATATCCTTATTCAGAATTCTTCTATAAAGAAGATGTAAACCTAACATTTCCTATTCCTAACATGTGCCTGCTGTACCAAGTACTTTACTGAATGGGTTGTTTTACAAGGCGATTGTTTACAATCACTTTACCTCCCATCACACTATAGCCACTTGCCAACCGCAATAAATATATATTGGCTGTGGCATGCAAGTGGTTTTCCAGGGTTATGGCTGAAGCCATCAACCATAACCCCGGTATTTTTCATTTCAGCAGGCGATGGTCTTTTTCATGAAAGTGGTTTGAGCGCTAATTAGCCACCGGATCGTTTTCAGAAGCAGGTCGCCCCCCCACCGATTTTACTGGCGAGCCACGGAAACTACCCAACACTTTGCGTGCGTGGCCATAGAGGTGAGAGACCGTCTCTATGATCTTGGAGGACCGGAGCAATGTCATGAAGTCACTTCCAGTCTAGGGCTGCAGTAATTTTTTTTTATTTTAAACCACAAGACCAAAAAACTTTTTTTGATCTTTTGCTTAGGAGTGCCGGTTCACACCAGCGTGATGTCAGAAATCAATATCTGTGCGATGCAAATTCAGCCATACAGATTTTATGGCTGAATTTGTATATGCATTGCATTCACACCAAAATGCTGCAGGACCATTTTTTTGTCTGCAGCAGAATCGGATCGAATTGGTGTGAACACCCATACAATCCGATTCCTGTCCAAATTCACACTGATCTGGGGGGTGTCATTCACTTTCTATTGACACCCACAGCGGTTCACGTAAGGTAGTGTGAACTGCGTGCCAGTTGTATGCGAAGTGGGAACCCGTACTGGAATTGCGATGGTGTGAACCGGCACTAAAGGTAAAGGAGAGATCTGAGGTCTTATAGACCCCAGATCTCACCATAAAGAGAACCTGTCATCCCTTATGTCTTTTACAAGGGATGTTTACATAATAGGAAAAATAGTGACAAAAAACAAACAAACAAAAAAGCCAGTATAAAAATAAAATAAGAAGAACAAATAAAATTTTTTAAGTGCCCCCATCCCTCCATTGTTGCGTACAGAAGTGCACACATATGGTAACGATATTCGCACCACCTGTGAGGTATCGCTGTGAATGTTAGAGTGAGAGCAATAATTCTAGCTCTAGATCTATTCTAGAACTCTAAACTAGTAACCTGTATACATTTTTAGCGTCATTTTGAAGCATGACATGTTATGTATCTATTCATTCAGTGTAACATCTTTTATATTGTGCCAAACAATTGGGCTATATATTGTGTTTTTTTGCATTAAAATGTATTTCTTTTCCAACAAACAATTGTTGTGCAAATACAGTGTGACAAAAAAATTGCAACGATCACCATTTTATTTTCTAGGGCCCCTGATAAAATACACCATATTGCCAAAAGTTTTGGGACACCTGCCTTTACACGCACATGAACTTTATTGGCATCCCAGTCTTGGTCCATAGGGTTCAATATTGATTTGACCCACCCTTTACAGCTATAACAGCTTCAACTCTCCTGGGAAGGCTGTCCACAAGGTTTAGGAGTGCGTCTATGGGAATGTTTGACTATTCTTCCAGAAGCGGATTTGTGAGGTCAGGCACTGATGTTGGATGAGAAGGCCGGGCTCACAGTCTCCACTCTATTTCATCCCAAAGATGTTCTATTGGGTTGAGGTCAGGACTCTGTGCAGGCCAGTCAAGTTCCTCCACCCCAAACTCGCTCCTCCATGGCTTTATGGACCTTGCTTTGTGCAGTGGTCCAAAACATTTGGAAGGGGATTATGGCGTGGGGTTGTTTTTCAGGGGTTGGGCCTGGCCCCTTAGTTCCAGTGAAGGGAACTCTTAGGGCATCAGCATACAAAGACATTTTGGACAATTTCATGCTCCCAACTCTGTGGGAACAGTTTGGGGATGGCCCCTTCCCTGTTCCAACATGACTGCGCACCAGTGCACAAAGCAAGGTCCATAAAGAATGAGTGAGTTTGGGGCGGAGGAACTTGAATGGCCTGCACAGAGTCCTGACCTCAACCAGATAGAACACCTTTGGGATGAATTAGAGCAGAGACTGTGACCCAGGCCTTCTCGTCCACATCAGTGCCTGACCTCACAAATGAGCTTCTGGAAGAATGGTCAAACATTCCCATAGACACTCCTAAAACCTTGCGGACAGCCTTCCCAGAAGAGCTGAAGCTGTTATAGCTGCAAAGGGTGGACCAACTCAATATTGAACCCTACGGACCCTACGGACTAAGCCTGGGATAACATTGAAGTTTATGTGCGTGTAAAGGCAGGTGTACCAATACTTTAGGTGATATAATGTATATATAGTTTGGGGTTAGAAGGAATATTCTGGCAGAGCACACTCCCTGGAGCACAGTGTGTTCTCCTGCTCTGGGGGGGGGATAGATGACATCACATACATATGACCAGAGCCTCACACCCCCATCCCCCCTCAGTGTGCGCCTCCACCTGCACGTTTGCATGCGCTTTGTCATTTATTTTTTTATGGAGTAGAATTTTAAAATGAATTCTGGAGCAAAAAAGAAAAAAAATGCAGCATTCACATGAAGAACCACAATGGTGGAAAGCATGCCGAATGAAAACATTCATTTTTCCTCCAGGTGCCCCTGTACTGCATTCAGATACACGTCACTGCATCTGGTGTAAGCAAGTCCCGAGACTGACCACATACTATACAATCTGATTGTACAATCCCCCACAGATCCCTCTCCCATCATCTATGTAGTGCAATGGACTGCCTGATTGCATACAATGAAAGTGATTAGGTGTGACCTCATATTATAAGGTTTTAGCACATCTAAAAGGAAAATTGTATAATGTATGGCCAGCCTAAGACCTACCAACATGATATACTATGAGGACACACCTATACCATCCAATCAGACAGGCCCATTAAATATAGATCGTTGATGGTAGAGCTAAAGAAGACTGTATAGTGTAAGATTGAACAACCAGATTGTAGGAGTAGACGATTGTATGGTGCAAGATTGTACAATCAGGTTGTATAGTAGAAGATTGTACAACCAGATTGTATTTAACACAATTGTATAGTACAAGATTGCATAGTAGATGATTGTACAACCAGATTGTACAGTGCAAGATTGTACAACCAAATTGTATAATGCAGGACTGTACAACCAGATTGTAGAGGAGACGATTGTATGGTGCAAGATTGTACAATCAGGTTGTATAGTAGAAGATTGTATAGTGTAGGACTGTGCAATCATCTTGTACAACCTTCTACCATGCAATCACATCGTATGGTGTATGGCCAGTGTGACACCATAAAGACAGAGCAGGTGATCACACAGCTGTACAATGAACACACAATGCCCCCCATACTATAATAGCAGAGATCGCGGGCACACAGCACTCACCTCTCGCCGTCCTCCCCCACACTCTATTCCGGACATCAGCTGCAGATCTGCGGCCCATCAACACACCGTCCACTTCCCTGATTCCCTCACAACAGTCAAACTGGGAAGCAATTGAGCGATTGGTTAGACACTGACCAGAGTGACACCGCTATAGCCCAATCAATGACCAACACTGTCTGCATAACTCCTCCTACCTACAGCTGATAGGTGGTGGAGAGAAGGAAGCCAAACCAGCCCAGCAAGTTCCATATAGAGAGCAAGGTTTGGTTGGTCTGTACAGCCAACAGCCTCTATTCATTCCGCCAGAGGGCGGGGCAGTGGCGGGATAGGCAGCGGGAAGGCAGTGCGGGGTGCTGATTGGCTGAGGCGCGCTCTCTGTCATTAGTCAGTAGGAGAGTTGTCAGTGGGGAATGGGGATCAGTGAGAGGAGAGTGCACGGGGGAACGCACCGAGTGGAATGTCAGTGTGGGGAGGAGATTCATAAAGAGAGTCTGGGACAAACTTTGCCTCTTCTGGAACTCAGCCAATCAGCGTTTACATTTTCTAAGCTGTATGGAGATAATGAAAGCTTGGACCTGATTGGTTGCTATGGACAACGCCACCAGTTACTAGCAGGAAGCCCCCCCCAGTGATACTAGTTCCTCAGCGGGTACATTAGCTTTGTCACAGCGCTTGCTGTCTATACCTCGCCTAGAAGTAGCCTGGTATGGGACTCGCCACCATGCCGCCCTCCGCTATGTGGACCGTATGGTACTCCCCCGATAGAGAAAGTGGGACTTTTATGGCATAATTCAACAATATTGTTAATATTCTTATAAAGTTTATTTGTACAAAAATGAATCAAAAATTGTTGCAAACATCACGATAAAAACATACAACACATATACAATCATATCACATTGATGAACCATGGATTTGTTTGTGTGTTTCTCCTCTTGGGTGTACGCCCAACGCGTTTTGGGAGAATCAGCGGTCCCTTCCTCAGGGGAAAATATGTACACAAGGAGCATGAAACAATTAGGTAAAAGGTGCAAAATTGGTCACAAGCTGCCGTCCTCAGATGGAACAAAGGAGTGAAAAAATTCTGCGCCCATTCAGCAACCTCTGATGGGCTGCATTGCTGGGGTGGAGCCTTCTAACACCAAGAGGCACACTTGGATTGCTCCTCAGGCGTTGCTTTGTGGGCTCTCCCATTCACATATGTGTGGGGGGTCCTTGTGTGGAACAGTTTGGAAGCCTTGGACTTCCCTCCCGACCATCAGAGGTTGCTGAATGGGCGCAGAATTTTTTCACTCCCTTTGTTCCATCTGAGGACGGCAGCTCGTGACCAATTTTGCACCTTTTATTCTTCGAATCATATTGATGTCATAGCTCCTTGTGTACATATTTGTCCCTGAGGAAGGGACTGCTGATTCTCCCAAAACGCGTTGGGCGTACACCCAAGAGGAGAAACACAGGAATAAATCCATGGTTCATCAATGTGATATGATTGTATATGTGTTGTATGTTTTTATCGTGATGTTTGCAATAATTTTTGTACAAATAAACTTTATAAGAGTTTTAACAATATTGTTGAAGTGTGCCATAAAAGTCCCACTTTCTGTACCTGGGGAGTACCATACAGTCCATAATAACCAGGGATGCTGACACAACTAGGATGTGTAGAGTGGTTTAGATCTACCCTCCAGTATGTGTGACACAGCCGCTCCCGGAGGGCACACAGGACACTCATCGCCTTGGCCTGCATGGCCGAATCTCATGATTAAGCCAAGGAGCTGGTATGACCAATCGCAGCCCTCCTTTAGGATGGAGGATGCTGCAAGAGCACCGCTCACAAGTGTCCCCCAAATCCCTGTGCCCGTCTCCTCAGTTCCCCTCCTGTTTTGAATGATGTAAATACCTCAATAAAAATGTTATATTTGAAGCTGGAGTTTTGTATTTTTTGTGTGATAAAGTTTTTGTTATAGATGAAAGTTCTGTGATATTTTTTATTTTAATTTGAACTACATCCAAATTTTCAGGGCAATCTTTTGGGGCGTACATACACCCCCTCCTTCAGCCCGGGTTCATACTTGTGCGAACACAGACATCGCATGTGATTCGCACCCACACTGCGGTGTCTGTGCAATGCGATGTCTGTGCAATGCGATGTCTGTGCAATGCGGTGTCTGTGCAATGCGATGTCTGTGCAATGCGGTGTCTGTGCAATGCGATGTCTGTGCAAAGCGGTGTCTGTGGAATGCAATGTCTGTGCAATGCGATGTCTGTACAATGCGGTGTCTGTGCAATGCGGTGTCTGTGGAATGCGATGTCTGTGCAGTGCAATGTCTGTGCAATGCAATGTCTGTGCAATGCGATGTCTGTGCAATGTGATGTCTGTGCAATGCGATGTCTGTGCAATGCGGTGTCTGTGCAATGCGGTGTCTGTGCAATGCGGTGTCTGTGCAATGTGAGTTATACAGCTATACAGTTGTATGGCTGAACTACATCCAAATTTTCAGGGCAATCTTTTGGGGCGTACATACACCCCCTCCTTCAGCCCGGGTTCATACTTGTGCGAACACAGACATCGCATGTGATTCGCACCCACACTGCGGTGTCTGTGCAATGCGATGTCTGTGCAATGCGATGTCTGTGCAATGCGGTGTCTGTGCAATGCGATGTCTGTGCCATGCGATGTCTATACAATGCGGTGTCTGTGCAATGCAGTGTCTGTGCCATGCGATGTCTGTGCCATGCGATGTCTATACAATGCGGTGTCTGTGCAATGCGATGTCTGTGCAGTGCGGTATCTGTGCAATGCAATGTCTGTGCAATGCGATGTCTGTACAATGCAGTGTCTGTGCAATGCGATGTCTGTGCAATGCGATGTCTATACAATGCGGTGTCTGTGCAATGTGATGTCTGTGCAATGCAATGTCTGTGCAATGCGGTATCTGTGCAATGCAGTGTCTGTGCAATGCGATGTCTGTACAATGTGATGCCTGTACAATGCGGTGTCTGTGCAATGCGGTGTCTGTGGAATGCAATGTCTGTGCAGTGCAATGTCTGTGCAATGCGATGTCTGTACAATGCGATGTCTGTACAATGCGGTGTCTGTGCAATGCGGTGTCTGTGGAATGCGATGTCTGTGCAGTGCAATGTCTGTGCAATGCAATGTCTGTGCAATGCGATGTCTGTGCAATGTGATGTCTGTGCAATGCGGTGTCTGTACAATGTGATGTCTGTGCAATGCGGTGTCTGTGCAATGTGATGTCTGTGCAATGCGGTGTCTGTGCAATGCGGTGTCTGTGCAATGTGAGTTATACAGCTATACAGTTGTATGGCTGAACTCACATTAGATTTGCAGGAAAAAAGTGCAGGGACTTTTTTTCCCCACTCTAGAATCGCCCCGGCTCCCGCATCGCACAAGTGTGAACCCAAGCTCAAGGTCCATGCGGGTACACCCAAAAAGTTTGGATTTGAATGCAAATTTTGAAAAAAACACACGCCATGCTCAGTTGTTTTTGTTGCAAATGCACTAATATGGCAATAATCACCTCAAGCAACATGACAGGTTTAACCACTTGCTGTGCAGTTCAGGCAGATATACCGTGCCAAGGTGGTCGGCTACTGTGAACCGCTGTACCTGTACGCCGGTTCATGCATGTGGTATAGTGGGCCCGCTGCACCGCAGTCACCGGGTACAGAGGCAGAACAGCATAGGCATAGCCCCGTTCTGCCAGATGACATGACTGAAAAAAAAAAATATGTAGAAGAATATATATCGAAACTGATGAATACATTTGTTTTTGTATATATATTTTTTTGGGGTATGTATTATAGCAGAAAGTGAAAAAAAATGTTTGTTTTTTTTCAAAATTGTCGCTCTTTTTTTGTTTATGGAGCAAAAAATAAAAACCACAGAGGTGATCAAACACCACCAAAAGAAAGCTCTATTTGTGGGAAAAAAAGGACAACAATTTTGTTTGGGTACAGTGTCGCACGTTCGCGCAATTCTCAGTTAAAGCAATGTAGTGCTGTATCGCAAAAAAAATGGCCTGGTCCTTCCGGGGCTAAAGTGGTTAACTACGTGCCACCTGCTGCATGTATATATACCGAGGCAAGTCAGCCTCTCTGCAGCTCTTCTGGGTAGGGGAGGCGTGCCCACCATGGCTGCGCTGCCATTCGATCCAACACATTGCTATTCAGCAGGTCCCGCCCAATGATTTATGGCCAGGACAGCTGAGTGGCAGAGCAACAGGAGAGAGCTCTGTGTTGATAAACAGCACAGGGCTCTCCACTGACAGTAGTGATGTTCCATTTGGCACCTTGCTTGTTGAAAAAATCACAGTAAACATTGTTGGGCACACAATTAAAGTGATAGTAAACTCGTTTGTGACCTTTTTACCTACAGGTGGGCCTATAATAAAGCTTACCTGTAGGTAAAATGAATATCTCCTAAGCGTGCACCGTATAGGAGATATTATAGTGAGCAGCAGCCGGTGACATCACTGCTCAGCCATTCAAGCTGCTGCAGCCCACGATGGAAGCCTCTGCAGAGGTGACAGCATGCCCCTGGAGGGCTTCATTATAAGGTCATAATGTGCTAGTATGTGGTGCATATTAGCACAATATGATATTACATTGAAAGAAGAAACTTTTTTTTATTGATAAGAGTTTACTACCACTTGACCCCTTGATTGCCCCTAGATGTTAACCCCTTCCCAGCCAGCATCATTAGTACAGTGACAGTGTATAGTATTAGCACTGATCACTGTATAAGTGTCACTGGAGATGTCAATGACAGTGAGTCAGTTCCCCCCCTAGCGTCAGTTAGGGTCAAATTGCCCACCACGTTATCAGCGTTATAAGACACTGATCACCGCCATTACTAGAATAAAAAAATGACCAAATAAAAAATACCAGGTACGTCAGAGATCCGCCCCCCCCCTCCTCCCTCCTCCGCTGCTGGGCCAGTAAGAGAGCGCAGCGTGTTTCGCGAATGCGCAGTAGGGACCCTGCTGTGAAGCTGCACAGGCTTCACTTCCCATTTAAAAAACAACAACAAAAAACAGTGGTGATCATACCAACAAAAAGCTCTATTTGTGTGAAAGAATTGATATACAGTACAGTAATTTAATATGCCCCCTCTGTTTTGTATGATGTACAGACCTGGAGTTTTTTATTTTATGTAATAAAGTTGTGTCATAAATGAAAGCTTTAATATACTTTTGGTATTAAAGGTGAATTTTATATTTTTTGGGAATATAGCAACAGACTTTAGTTCTGTGTCATGGTGCTTATTCCATTAGGCCTCGTTCACGTAGGGCATTGTAATCTGTGGCCCTCACAAGGCTGTGTTTACTGGGATGTGGATACACAGGTGTTCCGTGCTTCCCCACACAGGAAGTCCCATAGATGTCAATTAAGATGCAGCTGCTGCACGGACACAGCCGCTGTTCTCAACCTGACATCCATGTGGGTGCACGGCCCTGAAAGCACCGGGTTGAGCTTTTCTCCATCACAGTTTAGTGATGGATCCTTAAGGAACATCTAGTAACCACTAAAGAAAGCCTAGGGTTCCACCAAGTTCTGGTTGAGAAAGGTTGGTCTAAATCAGCAGCGTACCTGCAGGGGTCGCAATTACGACATGGCCCCATGATGCTCCTGTATACCTGGATAGGAGGAGTGGTGGGGCGGCAGCATACAGAGGAATCCTCCTCTCCCTTCCACAGGCATTTAATGGCTGCAGGAGGAAAATGGAAAGATCCATTGCTCTGTATGCAGCCACCCCGCTGCCTGGCCGCTCCTCCTATCCAGCTTCTTTCTGCTGCCTGCCTGTGTGCTCTCCTACCCCCCTGTGCCACCTCAGCTGCGGCACACAGCTCTGATGGAACGGCATGGTATTCCATTCCTTCACAGCGCATGGACCGTTGCCTTCACTGGATGCTGCTCACTGGAATATCTCCTAAACTGCGTACGTTTGGGAGATATTCATTTTACCTACAGGTAAGCTTTATTATGACCTAACCTATGGGTAAAAATCACAGAGGGGAGTTTACTACCACTTTAATGAATAGTCAGTGATCCTTACCGATCACTGACTATGTTCATTAATAACTGAGGCATGATAAACTGTGTTTACTATGCTTCAGTTGAATGAACGGGAAACTTTGTAAAGAGCTATTCCAATCCATTCATTCTGTGCAGCTGAAGCTGCAAAGATGGAGATAGAGGGCTAAGTCCTCAACTTACTTTCTCGGTCTTAAAGGTGAAACATCAGAGGTCTGTTTAGGCCCATGATATATCACTAAAGCCCCCTAAATCAAAATAGTAAAAAATAATATTGTAAATAAAAAATGGTAAAAATAATAAAAAATAAAATAAAAAATCCTGAGACCAGTGGCAGAACTACCAGGGGCACAAAGTCGCATTTGCGACTGGGACCTGGCGTTTCGCTACAGGGCTGTACAGCCCCATCCAAGTTTGTTCCATTTTCCCTTCCCCTTTATATTATGAGAAGCCCTTGCTCCTGGGCCCAGAGCCATTTTTTTTGTTTCTAAATTTTCCCAGCTGGGGACCAGCTGCAGTTTGGTGGGGGGTGGGTGTAGCACCCTCTACTTTAGGTAGGTTCTAGGTGTTAGGATTTTGGTAGGTGAGCTAAATTTAGTCAGGCTGTACAAAGGGCCCCGGCCAGGGGTCAGGGCCCTTTGTGATTCCTTGCAACGGGGCCGTGAAAGTTTTAGATACATCACTGTTCTAAATTCTCTGTGCTAAAAGATGTCCCTCCTCTCTCAGAAAGTTGGAATAAAAGTTGGCCAAAGTTTGTGAACAATGGCAGTGTGGGCTGCTGTCGTAGTCTCCATTCATAAATTACTGTTAAGTTAAAATTGAAAAAAAAATGGATGTCCTGCTCCATGTATCGTACATTCACTTGTATAAGCAGCAGAAATGCTGCACATTGAGTTACAAAATAAACTTCCTTTATTAAAATAGCCAGCAGAAATAAGTTCTGTTCTGACGTGTTTCACGCTAGGCACAGCACTTTCGAGAAGGCGCCCATCTCTAGCACTAAACATGTCAGAATGGAATTTGTTGCTTCTGGCTATTTTAATAAAGGAAGAGTATTTTGCATCTGAACGTACGGCATTCCTGTTGCTGATACAAGTGATTGTTTTGCTGGAGACAAGATGAACCAGCACCTGAGATGTGATTGTGGAGTGTGGAGCCTGATCTTGCATGGAGTGGCATGTGAAATATTTGACATCAGATAAACTCTGATATATTGTTTCCGTCTGTCAGGGAATCTTAGGCTTTGTTAACAGTAACTTTGGTCTCTAAAGAGCAGTTTACATGTGGATTGCTTTTCAGAGGACATTAACAGGCTGCTTTACCCCTTGATAGCCAAACTAATGTGCTGCAACAGTCTACATTGTATGGGATTTCAGAGCTCTTGCAGAGTGGTCCCGTTCATTGAAAGCAACAGGGGGATAATGCCTGCTGTGGATGCAAAGCATCACAGCATCATCATGTGTACACCCCCGGCCATTGCTTCTGCAGCTAAACAAGGTAGCAGTTGGGAGATGGTAAAAGTGTGGCTCAACTGCAGGGTCTTACCGCCCTCAAACCATTAGTGTGAATGAGCCCTAAGAGCAGCTTTTCTTTTTTTTTTTTTTCTTTTTTTTTTTACACAAGACTTGCTAAAGTGATCTAGATAGAATTTTTCGGTGCTGGAATTGTCAGAAAAGAACATCTAAAATGTGGACAGCATTTTTTTTTCTTTTTAGTTCTGCTGTTGTCAATTTGGCTCCAAAGGAGTAATATATTTTAAAGCATATTTTCGCTTTTGTAATCATAACTGAGATAATCCCACTATATGCGTATTATGTGTTCCCATTCACAGTTTTACATTTTTATTTATATATATTTCTTACCTTTTAGATGTTTTTAAGGAGGAGGGATCATGTCTGACTGCAAGGTTTTTTTAATACAGTTAAGCCGTCCATCGATTGATCAACTTGAGTACATTCAGCTTGTCAATCAGTGGCGGCCGCTCCATAAGGGGCGCAGGGGCGCCGCCCCCCCCATCCATGCGCCCCCCCCCCATGCTCTACATACAGGGCGCCCAATATATGGATTCTAATGGGGATTTTTTTTTATGAAGCACGTGTTTAGAGCCAGAGGCTCAAATGGACTTCAAAAAATGGTGGGCTCGGGGTGCAGAGCATTGCACTCTGAGCCCACCCAAATGTGTGAAAACAGCAAATGAACATTCGCTATTCTCACACTGATCCCCTATTGGCCAGGGATGGGGGTTGATCCCCGCCCATCTCCTGGGGGGGGGGGGGTGTTGGTATTAGTTTGCACCACCCCCCCCAAAAACAGTAAGCACCAGCCACCACTGCTGAACCATGTATGGGCAGGCTGAATGTACCCAAGTTGATTGATCGATCAACTTGGGTACAACCAGCCTGCTGGATTTTACATGCAATTATTGATAGTGGCTGTTATAACCGCTAGCAGTAATAACTGTGTACTCCTGGTGGAGAAGACATCCCCCGGGAGGTGACAAGCCATCTTTGATCTCCCCATCAAATGCCCTCTAAAAAGCGATCCATCGCAGAGCACTTTTCAAATGGCACTGCAAGAGTAATTAAGGCCTCAATATTAGAATAAAAAAGAGAAAAGGATTTCAATCAGTACTTACAGTACTTGGGGGGTACAGTGTCGCACGACCACGCAATTGTCAGTTAACCACTTAACGACTGCCCACCGTCATTTCACGGCGGCAGTCTGGCGCGATAACACAAACTGGCGGCTGCGAGATTTAGGATCGTGGGCACGTACCACCGAAGGCGCACGCACCCTCACTGTGCAGCTGGAGAGCCAGGGAGACAGACAGACTCGATGTCCGCTGGCTACCCGCGATTGCTCTCCCACAGTGACAGAATGGGGACCACTAATGTAAATAAGAGGATCCCTGTTCTGACAGGGGAGAAGGAGTGTGATCGTATGCTACCTGTATATGGGAGCAGCGATCTCTCTCCTCCCCCAGTCAGCCCAGCCCCCACACAGTTAGTATCACATCCCAGGGAACACAGTTAACACTTTATCCAAGAAGCGAAAAAGAAGGGGAAAAACCTCCAAACGAGGGTCCCAAGGACTTTAAAGGTGCTCCGTAATGATACTCCAACATACACAAATTGTAAAGTAAAAAATCTAAAACCACTTTATTTCATTACATACACAAATAAAATGAAATATGTTTCCTGTGTCGGAAACACATATACATATCAACTCCAATACATAATACATATATGGTATGAGATCATAAAGTGAATCCAGATGGATCCTACTTAGGGTCAGCTTGAACCCCGCTTTTGAGCGGGGTTCAAGCTGACCCTAAGTAGGATCCATCTGGATTCACTTTATGATCTCATACCATATATGTATTATGTATTGGAGTTGATATGTATATGTGTTTCCGACACAGGAAACATATTTCATTTTATTTGTGTATGTAATGAAATAAAGTGGTTTTAGATTTTTTACTTTACAATTTGTGTATGTTGGAGTATCATTACGGAGCACCTTTAAAGTCCTTGGGACCCTCGTTTGGAGGTTTTTCCCCTTCTTTTTCGCTTCTTGGATATATTTGCCTGGACGTGGTGCTCCAAGCTTGGGCTCTCCACTTGCTCAATATCCCTTCGGTACAGTTAACACTTTGATCGCTCCCCTAGTGTTAACCCCTTCCCTCCCAGTGACATTTACACAGTAATCAGCGCATTTTCATAACACTGATCGCTGTATAAATGCCAATGGTCCCAAAAAAGTGTCAACAGTGTCCGACATGTCTGCCGCAATGTCACAGCCCCGGTAAAAATTGCAGATTGCGCCATTACTAGTAAAAAACAAAAATAATGAAAACACCATGAATTAATTCTCTTTGTAAACATGGCAACTTTTGCTCAAACCAATCAATATGCGCCGATTGCGATTTTTTTAAACAAAAATATGAGGAAGAATATATATCGGCCAAAACCGATGAATACATTTTTTTTTATTTTTTGGATATTTATTTTAGCAAAAAGTAAGAAATATTGTTTTTTTTTTAATTGTCACTTTTGTTTGTTTATAGCACAAAAAATAAAAACCGCAGAGGTGATCAACTACCACCAAAATAAAGCTCTATTTGTGGGGAAAAAAGGACACTAATTTTATTTGAGTACAACGTCACACGACTGCGCAATTGTCAGTTAAAGCAACGCAGTGCTGAATCGCAAAAAGTGCTCTGGTCATAAAGGGGGAAATCCTTCCGGAGCTGAAGTGGTTAAAGTAATGCAGTGCCATATCGCAAAAAATGGCCTGGTCAGCAAGGGGAGTAAATATTCCGCAGCTGAAGTGGTCAAAAAGAAAGACATTTTTCTAAACACACATACCTCTCCACCAAAGTCATCCCGCCAGGCAAGAGACAGGGCAAAGAAACCTACAAACAATATATGAATATGTAGTTATATCAATGTTAAAACATAGGGCAGTCTAATAAATATTCATATAAATAGGATATGGGGGTCCCGGTAAATGGTAGAGCATTTAGTAGCTCAGCTTTCCAAATAAAATGTAGGTTTTGATGACATATTTGCACATAATGTATGATAACTCCTATTCACCGGAAGAAATGATGACCATAAGAAGGGGGAAAACAATAGAAATATAGGTATTGTGGTCCAGCTAACATCTTTATCAAAAGTTACCTTTACCTCATAAT
>BLSH010472556.1:76215-88087 GCA_018402905.1 Glandirana rugosa
GATTTGTGGTTACTTTTATAAGTTGACAAAAAAAAAAGATGTTCTGGTTCGAGAAGACCCTCTAAAAGGAATAAAATGTCATTTCTTGTATAGTCGTCAACATTAATAAATATCAACATTCCCTAGGGAAGTAAATCGAATACCACTGGAATTTGTCGACATAAGAGATACACCGGTAAATGTATAAATATGTTTCGTTGGAAGAAGTAAATGAGTATGACCTTTAACTTATTCAAATAAAAAAATGATGTCCACCTGTAGTAAAAAAATAAACTTATTCAATTTCCAGTATGAGTAAATGAAGAAGGTTGCTTTGTATAAATATGTAAATGGCCACATAGAGAATACAGCTGTTTAAGGTCACCATAAGCTAAATGAAGGGATCCCTTACAACTATAAATAATTACAACTGCTGATATGTTCTTTACTGTAAAATAAGGAAAATCTCCCAGAAGAGCTTGGTCTTGTAGAAAAAAAAAACAGTTGAATATTTTCATTGGTGTTTAGTTTTGCAGAGTGTTGGTCCAGGAATTTATTTATTGTTCCTGGGGGGATGAAAATGAATGTGTTTTTTTTTCCAGGTGAAATTGTTGTAAAGCTGGGTACACACTTTGAGAAAATCAGAAGAAAAATTCTGTATTTTGTCGTTTGATTTAACTATAGTGTGTACTCAACTTTTGACATCTGATTCAGACTTTCCAAATGAAAATTCCAAAACTCCAAAATTTTACTCATACGCAAACAGAATTAATGATTTTCACTTAATGTGTACAGTTTTCGTACAAGGTAAATTGGATACGAAAGACTGCTCATGATCAGAAACAATAAACAGCAATAATCTATGCTACAAAATTTCTATATCAAACAAAAAAAGCCTTTGTTGTTTGAGGGTTTTCATACAATTAGTACCATCCTCGGGTTCGACTTGCTGTGAAACATCGAGGAAAACCAGATGATTGTTCAGCCAATTTTCTTATAGTGTGTACCCATCTTTAGACATGCGTCTTTGTTCACAAAATGAATGTTTATGGATATAACTATACACACTTTGGAAGTAGTTGTAAATTATGTTCACTTTAACATTCCAATTATGCAAGAAGTTCTGTTTTTAAAACTTCCCCTCCACATGAATGTTTGACATGAGCATTTATTTTTTCCCATTTTACTTTACTTCACACTTTGGTAAAATTAACTTTTAACAGTCATATGCATTCCTATAGCAGTAATCCTAAAAATTTAAAAAACACATGGGACACGCCTCCTAATGATGATGTTGTAGCTGGCAGTTGTGGATTTAGGCACAGATACATCATGCTTCTGAATGATTTCTTGAAACATTAGTTATATTTATAGATTTAAATACCTCTGACATTAGAAACTGTAGAATAATAACAGATAACAGGTAACAGATTTTGTCAGAAAATAGGCAACTTGACATTTAAAATGTTAAGGTTTTTTTTTTAATGAACCAGTACTTCACGATGTGTGTGTGAGTGTGTGCGTGTGGGGGGTCAATCCTCACTTTGCAGTCATTACTTCCCAATGCTGTAGCAATACCTTGATAACAGGAAATCTTGGGCCTCTGCTAGGTTGAAGTTCCGACCATTAGTGTTCCAGTGTTTTTTAGCTCCATAGGGATCTTCTGGATACAAGTGGAATATACCCAGAAGAAATTCCTACTCCCTGGGATAGATTAGGCTTACTTGCTCTTGATGGAAATCAAGTCCACACTTGGGTAATTGCCAATGTTTTACTTGAACTTCTAGAAGGTAGGGCAGGAGGTTTGCTTTCTCTGCATGTTATCCAAACTGTGAACTTTTGGGTGCATTCATCCAGGCATCAAAAGCAAAGCCCTATAATACTTTACCTGACCTAAAGTATGAATTCTGGTCAGGTAAAAAAAAGTATGCCCAATAAAGGAGCCTTGAAAATTTTCCTGCCATCTCCCTATAAAAGTAAGCTCTCTGAAGTTTCTTTTGTCACTGTGTGTGGGAGTACGCGATGGACAGCTGACATTATGTGAGAGACAATTAGTGCTACTATACATGAATCAAAATGTGGTTAGTTCAGCAGGGACTGGCTGAATTTACATCCATATATGGACAGACTGGCTGCCTACCGATTGATCAGTACCACTGGTTATAACCACCAGCACTTATCAGTGTATTCTGATGGCAGGGAAGGCGCTGTCAGAATACAATAGCTGAGCGGGAGTGATTCCACCATCCACTTCACTAATTGAATGGAGGAAAATTAATAATGTATGGCCTTAGACATTTCGAATGTCGGCCAGTTTAGCTGGTTTAGATTCAAACAATCTATGGGCAGGATGACCGTACCCAAGTCAATCCATCAATTGACTTGGGTACAACCAGCATTGGATTTCTAGGATTCGATTGCTAGCTATAGCCGCTAGCAATAATCAATATGTTCTCCTGGAAGGGACAGCTCCGGCTCCCCATGCCCAGCTGGGAGAACATAAAATCTCAGCAGAGGGGATTCCATCACCAACACTGACTGTGTTGATTGGGGAATCAAGAGATTTTCTTTCCTGCATCACATTATTTTGATAGGGTCTTTACATTTTTGCTAGGTCAGCAGTGTGAACAGTTGATGACACAGACAAAGCTGCACTTTGTTAGCAGCACGTTACTGCATGCTAGTGACTTATCTTATTGAGGTTGAGTTGATGGGAATGCATACCTTACTTTTCTAGTCCAATACCCCTGGGGGTGGCAGCAGTGTGTAGAAGGACAAGGAGTGGCAAGGGTGTTTGAAGTGAATCCAGACATAGTAGTTGGTGGTGAGAAAACAGTCTGAAGTTAGCTGAAATGGTGAAGATGTTCAGACCAGATCTAACACAGAAAACAGGAATGCAGGTTGGGCACTGGAACCTATGGGTACAGAAAACAGAGAATTAATCAGGACTAGCGGAGTCCAGCAACAGTCAAGCAGCAGAGGTACCAATGCAGCAGGCAGTAGCAAAGTCAATGTCCAGGTCAAAGTCAGGGCAGAGGTTAGCAGCAGGAGATCCGATTAATACAAAGTCAGGAGGCTAGTAGGGTTAAGCACAGAATGAAAGCTTAGGTCACAGGAATTGACAACCACTCAGCAAATTCTCAGTGTACTGTGCTTTAAATAAGGTGATTGGTGCCAAAGCCAGTGTCAGGAGTACTCGCTCATTCATGCTAAGAAATATTAGCATGAGTATGCATATAAATGTATGCAAGAGTGTGCATTTCATTACCTTGTAAATTGGGCCACTGGCTTTATTATGCACACGCATAGATCTTCAGGCATGGCCATGCATTCTATCTTCTTGACAACACTATTATGGTCCAGTTTACTGCACAAAATCACCACAGGGTCAAGTGCACCAAAGCAGCTCATACTGCATCCCCCAATGCCATAGCTGCTAATAAAAGTAGTTATTCCACTATTGTTAATATGTTTTGTCACTGTTTGGTAATTATTATGAAGTTTAGGGACTTAAATTTATTTTATTTTAAAGTGCAAACCAAATAATTGTTTTGACATCTGTTCTATCTGTTACTTCAAAAAACTAAATTCTGGCTTTTACTTCTAGATAAAAAAAAATCACATGTCCAAGCAAAAACAACCAAAAAATATATTTTTCCAAGTTAAATTTGGTCATATAGGTGTGCTGCTGCTTATATAATTGACAAGTTCCCTAGGTCAGTGCCCTACTCTCTTTGCCCTTTTGCTTGACGATCCATGGCCTATTAGCATTGAAGATGGAGAGAACTGATTTTAAAAACTCCCCTTCTATTGACTTTAAAGTGGTTGTCAACCTGTGACAACCACTTCAACCTACAGGTAAGCCTAGAATAAGGCTTACCTGTAGGTGCACTGCATATCTCCCAAACCTGCACGGTTCATGAGATATGCAGTGTTTTGCAAGTGCCAACGTCATGTCGGCACATGCGCACTGAAGAAATGGCCTCCGTGCAGAAGATGGACACGGTCTGCAGGTGAGACATCGCTGTACACCACAGGCTTCGTTTGCAGGTAAGTGGCACATAATGGGCTACTATGCGATGCATAGTAGCCCATTATGCTTCTACTTTACAGGGTTATATTAAGGAAGTAAACCCAATCTGGGTTAACTTCCTCTTTAATGGGGTTCACATTAAAGGGGCTCACATTAAAATTCACATTTTACTTACACCTTTATTGGCACATTGGCTGAGCGCACCAATGAATCAAAAACAGGCAAGTTCATCCATCACTAGACAGGAGGACAAAGGAGGTGGAATACCCAAAATTCCCACGGGGCTCTACTGGGTGTGTCTCAGCATCCAGAGTCATCACATGTGTTTTTTGTAGTGCAGCAGTCATAAAAGCGGCGGTTCTAGTAGTGTTTTTTCAGGAAAAAATATTTTTAGGCCCACATGACCTCTAGGAACACAACCTGCTAACACAGAAGAGGGATACCTTCTAGAATCCAGGCACACAACCTACGCTCAGCAACCACCCTTTCCCCTGCTGAAAAACCTCTTCCATGCATGGGGGGTTTCCTAAAGTCACTTTGAGAACATTGCCTCCCTGTATTTGTCAAACCAATGTTAATATTACTGATGATAAACTCACCTGGAGTTAGCAAACTGACAAAATAAATAGGATGTTTTGTATCCAACTCTTACGTAGGATCTTCTCAACTGCATGACTGGCAGGCAATATAATAACCCTGTTTGTAATGTTCTGCAAAGACAAACTGACAAATGTGAACCAAAATAAAACAAGGGTGTTAGGGAACACATCCCTACACTTATATATAGGCTTAGTAAGTGATACATGGATCTGATAGCTTAAAAAAGATTTACAGGGGGGCGTGGTCTAGCTCTGCTCTGTGATGGCCGCTTGATCAGAGCTCTTCTGCATAACAGAGCTTTCAAATGACAGTAAAGGGATCAAATGAGCTCTACCACTACCACAGCTATGGGGCAACCACAACGCCTCAGCACCCTTACAGCCTCAAGGACCAGCTGTCCAAATCCACCAGGAACATACCAGCAATGTTCTGAATGGTTGTGGGAGAATGCCATGTGGCCTCCGACATGGAGCAGGCATGCTCAGCCAGCTACCACACACCAGCACAGCAGGACACCAGCAGCCCATCCAACACAGCTACACAGTCTCTGTGCCTCATAGACCTGCAGGCAGTATCGGTGGACATCAAAGCCACACTATCTGCGGCAACCACAGACCTGAAAGTCGACATCCACTCTATTGCAACATGGATGGGGACAATGGAGCAGACAGCCACCCACCACGCGGATGTCATTAGACAGGTACAAAGGTCATCTGATATCAACCTATCTCACATACTAAAAATCCACAGACATCTGGAAGACCTGATTAACCATGGCTGCTGCCATAATATATGTGTTAGAGGGGTCCCAGAGTCTGTGGAACAACAACATACAGAACAAACTGTTGCAGGAATCTTTAATGACTTGCTGGAAAGGCCTGCTGACTCCCCCATAGAAATGGAGAGAGCTGACAGAGCACTGAGACCCAGGGGCAGCGAAAAGACCCATCCAGGCATATTATATGCTGCCTGGTAAATTTCCCATAAAAAAAAAAAAAATAGCAATACTCTGAATTATGACCCGAAATCCAACATAGCCAGTATGCAATGGGAAAAAGACCTAGCAATTACACTCTCTATGGAGGATTGGGAAAACATATATTCCTACATCCATAAAGGGTCAATAAATGTCTCTGCGCAGGAAAATGGGTTTAAGGTTTTTTCCAGGTGGTACAAGACCCCCCTTAGTCTCCACAAAATTTCTCCCTCCATTCCTCTCAACTGTTGGAGGTGCTTCGACAAAGATGGATCTATGCTCCACATCTGGTGGACCTGTCCAAAGCTGAAACATTACTGAGAAGAAGTCCAATGCCTCACTACCCAAATCAGCACATTCCAGATAAAACTTTCCCCTATCCAAATGCTGCTACATCATTCAGGCATTCCAGAAAAAGATTATCACTGCTTGCTCTCTCTGCACTTAATTAATGCAGCAAAAATGTGTATCCCAGTGAAATGGAAATCTGATTCCCCTCCTCCATAGCTGAGTGGATAACACATATAAACAAGGTCGCAGAGTTAGAAAGGGTTAATACTAGAGTTGAGCGAACCCGAACTGTAAAGTTCGGGTCCGTACCGAACTTTTGGGTGTCAGTGTTCCGAACCCGAACCCGAACGTTTGAGAAAAAGTCTGGGTTCGGGTTCTGGGTTCTGGTATTTTCTCACGCATGTTGAATAGCTGCAGGGCAGCCAATCAACAAGCGTTTCACTGGTTTTCCCTAGGAGCCATCACAGCCATGCCTACTAATGGGATGGCTGTGATTGGCCAGTGCATCATGTGACCCAGCCTCTATATGAGGCTGGAGTCACAGTGCTGTCTGTCACATGCTCTCAGGTTAGTGTAGGGAGAGGATGCTACCAGCGCTGTGAGGGACAGATTGTGAGGGACAGATTGCAGATCTAATAACTAGGTAGAGTTTACTACTATTGCTGTGAGGGACAGATTGCAGTGATAATAACTAGGTAGAGATGACTACTACTGCTTTGAGGGACAGATTGCAGATCTAATAACATCTCATCCTGCATTACAGAATGATCTGATTACAGAACGATCTCTCATCCTGCATTACAGAACGATCTGATTACAGAACAATCTGATACTGGACTAGGTAGAGATTACTACTGCTTTGAGGGATTGCAGATCTAATAACATCTCCCATTTTTCTTCCTTTTGCAGCCCTCTAGCACTTTCCAGGACTTTTTTACAGCCATTTTTGTGCCGAAAAGTTTGGGTCCCCATTGACATTCGGTACCGAACCCGAATGTTTCCACAAAGTTCGGCCAAACCCGCCGAACCCGAACATCCAGGTGTTCGCTCAACTCTAGTTAATACACCAGGCTAGAGACGCTCCCACCAAATATAGGAAAATCTGGTCCTGTTGGCACCACTTTAAAACTACATTCAAATACTCTCAGTTGATTGGACAGTAGAGCAAAATGATAATTAATTGCCAACTGGTCGGAGGAGGAAGAAAGGCCTTTGCCCTCTAAAATCTTTACTTTCCCTATCTTTCTCTTTCTCTCATCCCCTTCCACCCCCTACCAACACAAAATACTACTCTTCCGCCCAAACCCAGACCTGATAGCATTTTACATGAGACCTACAAAATCACCTGTGACAGACTCATAGACAGGTACGCTAGACCCAACTCTTGCACTCAAAACCAACCCCAGAACATTACACTTAATAACGATCCAGTAACAAACAGAAGAAATACAGGGACCAACATCAGGGGAGCGGCCAAGTTTTACCTAAAGAAATATTTCTCATATATGGCTGAGGATGACTCTAAGATATAGAGCATCCCCCGCCCAAACCCCAGATACCCACCTCAACACCCCATAGGGTGTTAATCCCTTCGTATCTCTTATTGTTCCCTGTTCCCTCTCCTCTCTAATATGATTCATGTTCTAAAGGCAGAGCTTCACTAATTCTTATGTTCAGTTTATACTTTGTTACTCATGAAGGACCTCACCCAACTTAAAAAAAATATATATATATATTTGGAGTCCATTTTCTCGGTACCCAATCACAGTTTGATCCCCACTGGGGGTGGTTGGAGACTAGAGGAGAGGACAACCACTACTTTGTAAATACAATCTGAGGTCTGTATGTTATGACTGGGATAGACATGAATGTATATTTGTAGATCAAAGTCAGGACTATGTAACATACCTGAAATGTCCTTTTCTTTGACAAAATGTTCCATGGACGTTGTGCACCATACTCCTGTTCCAATCACCTTATACTTACTAAAAACTCAATAAAAGTTATTGGAATGAAAAGAAGCAATACTCAGAAAGGCAAGAAAATGCAATCATGTTCTTTTTAATGGGAGTGAAATTAAACTTTTCCAGGACCTGTCCCCTGCTGGATCAGCTCCGTACAAGAGGAATTCCACAGAGATGGAAATTCCCTTTCTGTCTATCTGCCACATAGAGGGGTCACACTGCTCAACTTCGCACACCCCATGACCTGCAAGCATTCTGTGACTCTCTGCATATACCCTTAACAGAAGTACCGGATTGGTACAGCTCTGTCTCCATCTCAGAAGCCTGAATTGAAGTCTCCAACAACTGTACCCCAAGAGCTCAAAGACACCATGGTTATAGATGCAGAACCAACTTCACCTCATTGGCACACACCCCAAACCACAGAGATGGAACCCTGATTCATGCCAACCACGCAGAAGGGATTGCATGGACACCTGTAGTTCATACTCACCTATCAGTTAAGCTTAGTCCAACTTCCTTGCACTGGTTACAAGTTCTTTTTCCTGTCCCCCAGTTTATACAATTAACAAAGACCTCTTCTCTGGCAAAAACCAGGCCCACCTTATTAGGCCGGGCTAAAAAAGGTCACTAACTATCTCTTTTTTTACACAGTTATCCCTTCCCAGCATAAACATGAGAACCATCTTACAGAAGAAGACTCTGGCAGCTCTATACTCCACAAGATATCTTCAACAACATTCTAAGCAACCTGCACTGACCTCCCTGTACACGCTGCAAATATATTTCCTTTAACTGGGCCTTCTTGCTTATACACTATTAATGGGTACTCTTTATTCTACTAAGTATGCTGCCCAATCATTCACATTATTGTTGAGTTCCTTATACATGGATGTGCTTTCAGATACTGTTCATTGAGACACAGTTCTCCTTTCCACAAAATACGTAAAGCAACCAGTAGCGGAGGTCACATTGACCATTCAACTTTCCACCATTATGGTTGCTCCTCTTGTACAAGGTTATCACAACCATCACAGTTTATCAAAGGTTAAACCTGGTTATCTTCAAGTGTTTTTACATGTTTACTTTCATGCTGCTTCCTATCAGGAACGTGCAGTCAGGAGAGGCAGGTGAGGCAGAGCCATGAACATAAAAAAAAACAAAAAATGATCAACTTTGAGGGTCGTAACTGGGCGACCTTGGGTCACAGAGACCTGAAATGGTAGGTATGTAGCTGAAGTCCTACTTCGCCACTGGTAAAAATTTGGGGTTTCTATCTTCTATGGTTCCAGAGATACGGGGCTCCTTGTGCAGCCTGTCAGAAGCTGCATACAGAGCAACCAGTTTAAATACAAGCTGACACACTGGGGGTCATTTACTATAGAAAAAGCAAAAGAAAATACTGCGCTACCTATAAATAGTGATATAAGCTGCCAGCACAACAATCTTACCAAAATGGACAGGGATGAAAAATATAACTAAAAAAGTGCAGCGCTATTGGACATATAAAAGGTGCTTCTATTCAGAAGTACTATAATTGTGTAATAATTAAGTATGAAAAATAATAAAGTGCATAATAGTAAACACCATACGCTGGATAGATGCCAAATGTATGTCAAAAGGCATCAAACTAACAAATATAAATTTAATAAATTTAATATTAATAAACAACACAGAATGTCCACGCTGAGTCCATCAATACACAATGGGGTGATGTAATCCTTATGGATGGTAATAATGCATCAAACACTGATGATCCACAACGTGCAAGGTAAACCTCCACCATGTCAAGCTGGGGTACTCTTACCAGAGCCAGTAAAACCATGGGCGTTAAGATAAAGATGGCATGGACTTTCCAAGACTTCCATCAAACTTCATACATGGATGGTGAAGGCCATATAAGATGATGCATCCACAGAAAATCCTATTTTATATAATGGTCACCTTCTAGGGCCAAGAAGCCATATGGACCGAATGTGGACCAGAAAAATCCAAAAGATATCCCAGGAATAATTGTAGTAATACCTCCCAAAATGTTGGGAGGTATTACTTCATCTTATATGGCCTTCACCATCCATGTATGAAGTTTGATGGAAGTCCTGGAAAGTCCATGCCATCTTTATCTTTACGCCCATGGTTTTACTGGCCCCATTGTGTATTGATGGACTCAGTGTGTACATTCTGTGTCATTTATTAATATTAATTTTATTAAATTTATATTTGTTAGTTTGATGCCTTTTGACATACATTTGGCATCTATCCAGCGTATGGTGTTCACTATTATGCACTTTATTATTTTTCAATCTTAATTATTACACAATTATAGTACTTCTGAATAGAAGCACCTTTTATATGCCCAATAGCGCTGCACTATTTAGTTATATTGGTCATTTACTATAGGGCTGCCGCAAAATAGTGGCAAAATTACTGCGATTTGTGGTAAAATTACCATGATTCGCGGTAAATAGCGCTAAAACGGCATTCACAATAGTGCTGGCGGTAAATAACGGCCAAACTTGAATTTACTATTGCTCCCAGGTCACAGATAACGACCAACTCCTTACTCCAGTCCAGACCTGGAGTAGTGCAAATAGAAATAATGTTTGGAGCATGATCTGATCCCCTAAATTGTACTAAAATATACGGTATATTGTTTAAAGATAATCTGCTTTTAAACTGTGTGAAAAAATGATTTCTACACTGAAATATCTTAAAAATTCAGAGAAGAGATAAATTCCCCGTCTCCTTACTCCTAGGTACAGAGGACAGCTGAACACAACTGAGCATGCTCAGACACAAAACAACTCTCAAAATAACTCCCATGGAGTAATTCCTTGAGTAGTTAGTAAATACCAAAATGAGAATTATTTTACACACATTTTTGGGAGTGAAGATGAGAGTTATTTTGCCAAATGCAAGTTTCAGCCATTCATTCTAATGGTACAATTGTTACTTTATCAAATAAATCCATTTCATGTTGAGATGAAATGTATCTTTCTCTCAAAGAAATTGTCCTGGCAACAATGTTGCAATTTGATAATCTATTTTGTTTTTAAGAATGCTAGAATGTGAAATCTCTTCATGTTTTGTAAATATTTTTTTTTCTCTGTCACTTTCACTTGCTGCTGGCCATGTCACAAAATATTTAGTCAAACTCACACAGATGTCTTTACAAACCACAAACAATACTATTGCTTATGGAAATTTAAAATTAGTCCCTTTTTTTTTATTCTTTCCAAATTAACCTAATTTGAGCCCCAAAAATGTGATATGTGTACCAACATCAGAAATAAAAATGTCATTACCAAAAATCTGAGGATACCATTACTATTCTACGCTCATGCAGCAAGAACCACCAAAAATCGCAGATTACATTTAGAAGATTAATTCCTGACTAATGTAAGTCCTATATATTCCTAGACATGCAGTATCTGTGTATTTATGTGTAGGAGGACTTGACGTGTAGCAGCCCCATGGTTTAAAAGGTAGCAATTCTGTCTACCATTGCAGATGTCCTGAGTTAAATTCCCAAGCATGTCACTTCATGTAGATATGTTGTTTGTCCTCCCTATGTTGTTAAACATGACTCAGGGCCTTACCTAAATTATGTCTAAATGTAGTATTTATGTATAGGAGGGTTCCACCACCATTGCAAATCTTGCCAGATATACTAGTTATACTAGCTAGGCAATGGGGATGCCTGCCTTTACATGCACATGAAATTTAATGGCATCCCAGTCTTAGTCCGCAGGGTTCAATATTGAGTTGGCCCACCCTTTGCAGCTATAACAGCTTCAACTCTTCTGGGAAGGCTGTCCATAAGGTTTAGGATGTTTGTCTATGGGAGTATTTGGCCATTCTTGCAGAAATGCATTTGTAAAGCCAGGCACTAATGTTGGATGAGAAGGCCTGGCTCACAGTCTCTGCTCTAATTCAGCCAAAATGTGTCCTATCTGGTTGAGGTCAGGACTCTGTGCAGGCCAGTCAAGTTCCTCCACCCCAAACTCACTTATCCATGTCTCTTATACA
>BLSH010472556.1:88097-107672 GCA_018402905.1 Glandirana rugosa
ACTCAGTACAAATTGTTGTATCCCTCCTGTTTGTTGTATAGATGTACTTCACTGTACGAACCCTTAAATTGAGTCCTGTAGACGTTACCATCTAAAAGGTAGCAATTCTGTCTACCATTGCAGATGTCCTGAGTTAAATTCCCAAGCATGTCACTTCATGTAGATATGTTGTTTGTCCTCCCTATGTTGTTAAACATGACTCAGTGCCTTACCTAAATTATGTCTAAATGTAGTATTTATGTATAGGAGGGTTCCACCACCATTGCAAATCTTGCCAGATATACTAGTTATACTAGCTAGGCAATGGGGATGCCTGCCTTTACATGCACATGAAATTTAATGGCATCCCAGTCTTAGTCCGCAGGGTTCAATATTGAGTTGGCCCACCCTTTGCAGCTATAACAGCTTCAACTCTTCTGGGAAGGCTGTCCATAAGGTTTAGGATGTTTGTCTATGGGAGTATTTGGCCATTCTTGCAGAAATGCATTTGTAAAGCCAGGCACTAATGTTGGATGAGAAGGCCTGGCTCACAGTCTCTGCTCTAATTCAGCCAAAATGTGTCCTATCTGGTTGAGGTCAGGACTCTGTGCAGGCCAGTCAAGTTCCTCCACCCCAAACTCACTTATCCATGTGTTTATGGATCTTGCTTTGTGCACTGGTCCAAAACATTTGGTGGAGGGGGGATTATGGTGTGGGGTTGTTTTTCAGGGGTTGGGCTTGACCCCTTATTTCCAGTGAAGGCATCAGCAAGACATTTTGGGCAATTTCATGCTCCCAACTTTGTGGGAACAGTTTGGGGATGGCCCCTTCCTGTTCCAACATGACTGAGGAAGGTTGGTATGGAGGAACTTGACTAGCCTACACAGAGTCCTGACCTCAATACGATAGAACACCTTTTGGCTGAATTAGAGCAGAGACTGCGAGCCAGGCCTTCTCATCCAACATCAGTGCCTGACCTCACAAATGCACTTCTGGAAGAATGGACAAACATTCCCATAGACACATTCCTAAACCTTATGGACAGCCTTCCCAGAAGAGTTGAAGCTGTTATAGCTGCAAATGGTGGCCCAACTCTATACTGAACCCTGGGCTGCCATTATAGTTCATATGTGTGTGAAGGCACATTTCCCAATACTTCCCAATACTTAGGACAATCTATTGTATATTACTTGTGATACTGAGCATTGTTGAAAATCCTTTCTCAGCTTTCATCGAAGAACTCTTGCATGAACGACATCATTAGAAAAATCTTTAAGGGTTTATTCTTCAAGACATTACATAAGACAAACTTACGTAGCAACATAGTTGAAATCTATAATGAGACATGGCATGGCTTCAGATGTCAGTCAGGAGGAGGAAGGGTTCTGACAGGTGTTCACGTCACGTCTCCGAGAGTGTCCTCCATCTTTCTTCCTACCCTTTCTAACTTGACATTACAAATTCATGACTCTTATACTGTTTGAAACCGTTAGGTCAGCTATTTCAAAGCAACCTACACCTTACTTATATGGCTTTAGTCCATAAGGAGACACACATGACCCCTCCTATAGCATTACTTCACATGCGTTTTGAAATAGAATTGCACATACAACATTTTCTCTGTCCAAAAGCACATTGAAATAACATTCACATATATAACTAACTTTACATTATATTTAATACATTTAATATATTTCAGAGCCCAATATTATTCAAAATAATATTATAAATTCATAATTTCCAACAAGCATGGCTATGGACTTAGGGCTGGTTAACACCACAGCAATGGGCAACACATGTGCTTACTGCTCACTAGCTAAGTGTCTAGCAAATCCACCTGGCAACCAAAAGGTTGCTGGTTCACGTCCCTGATGTGCTAATGCTTGTGTTGAAGTTTATAATAAACCCCTGGTTGGGTTTCTCACCACAATCCAAAGACAGGCTGGCATTTTATTTGTCTCTTGTGCAAATAGTCTGTAATGTAAGCAAGTTATTTTGGGACTTTACATTGGAAGATCATTGCAGCCAGCGACTTGGACATTTAAAATTGTAGGGTTTACACTGCACATGTACATCTGGTTAGAAAACTGTTGCTTGGATCAGTGTTTTTCAACTTCAGTCCTCAAGGCATCCCAACAGGTCATGCTTTCAGGATTTCCCTCAGATGAAACAGCTGTGGTAATTACTAAGGCAGTGAAACTGATCAAATCACTTGTGCAAAATAATAGCCTGAAAACATGACCTGTTAGAATTTTGTCCTGGAGTTATATTGATCTGATGAATATAGCCAAGGGTTAACACAGCAAATAGTATTAGGTATTGCAGCCTCTCAGGTGGAATAAATTAGAAAAGACAGATTGAAAGATACTGGTGGGCGTGTACTTCTATTGGGCGTGTGTCAGTGCTAGCTTATATAAGGGACTTCAGTAGAGGGTGTTGGTTTGGCCTGATGAGGGGTCAGGTTTGTTGTTGTGGTTTTTGTGGGAGAAGGAATGATATTTTGCTAATGACAAATGTTTTACTAGAGCTGTTTGTTTGCTGAAATTATTGTGCAAAGTGGCTTGATTTTACCATGCTGTCTGATTGGGGTGTGTATTGTTTGTCCATGCATTCTTCTAGGAGAAAATACTCACCAATGTTCTTGGTTTAATATGTGCCTTTTTTAATATTATGTTGTAATGCTTTGTTAGAATGACTGTTATCTTTCTGTAATTTTGCAGCTAATAATGTCATGTGGGTGTTTAGTCATTTTATGAAAGGTGTGGGCGGTTATGCACGGTGAAACTAAAACTGTCCACTGTAAGGTTTAATCCAATTTTAGATTGTAAGCTCCTATGAGCAAGACCCTTCAAATCCAATTGCTAACTGTTTTGCTAAATGTGTATATACTGTAAATACTTTAATGCCAGTAAATATGTACATACTTGTGTTTCTGTTGGCAAATTAAAATTAAATTGATTTTTTTTTTGTTGTTGTTCTCTTTTGTAACTTACTTTTGTAATTAGTTTTGGGGGTGGTGGTTTTGGGGAAGTGGATTTCCTTCCTTAGGTCCGGTTCACACTGCTGCAGTGTCCAAGATTGGATGTGATTCGCACCGCAGTGCAAATCACATGAGATCTGTGCTATGCAAATTCAGCCATACAGACTGTATGGCTGAATTTGCAATGCATCCTGACCAAACTCGCACAGGACCCTTTTTTTTACGCAGCAGAATCAGATCACATGGGTGTTAACATCCATGAAATCCGATTCCTGTCTGAATTTGCAGTTTGCAATGTGATCTGCAAACTGATTTGGGGATGTCATTAGCTTTCTATTGAGACACCCAGTAGTTTGCATATGGCAGTGTGAACTGTCTAAGTCGGATGCGAATACGAACCCGCAGTGGATTCACAGGGTTCCTGCATCACACTAGTGTGAACAAGCACTAATAAGTCATCTTCTCATTTATATTTGCATAGTCCTTACAGATATACATCAGCAGGAAGCGTAATGTGGCTGGAAACAGGAAGTGCTGTGGTCACATGGACTGGAAGCAATTGTGTGGTGATGCCAAATAAATCTATGAACCCCACCTACACCACATATAGCTCCCACATCCTCCCCTACATTGATCAAAAATGTAATTTGAACTTGCTTGCAGCTATAATGTATTGTCCCCCCAATTCATACCAAGCCCTTTGGCTCAGGGATGAATTTTAAGGGGAAGCCCACTCCAAATTTTATTACAAAACAGCGGGGGATCCCCCTAACTCCAGACCCTTTCTGAGCATACAGCCTGGAGGTCAGGATGGGGGGGACAAGTGAGGGTCTGCCCCCTCCTGGACCAAAGCAGGCCACGTGCCTTTAACATGAGGGGTGTTTGCTTTGGGATGGGGGGGCTCTGCGCCCCCCCACCCCAAAGCATCTTGTACCTATGTTTATGGGGACAAGGGCCTCTTCCCAACAACCGTGGTTCTTGGGGTCTGCAGTTGGGGGGGCTGATCGAAATGTGGAAGCCCCCATTAACAAGGGGGCCACCAGATCCTGGCACCCCCATGTGAATGGGTATTGGGTACATCATACCCATTCACCTAAAAAGTGTAAAAATGTATTTAAAAATGGAGACATTTTTTGTCCAATCTTTTATATCTCGCGATGTACATCCATGATCAATAGTGATGGCCCTCATGGTTTGGGTCAAAAGTATGTTCGACTCGAACATCGGGGGGTTGCCGAATCCAGAACATTAAGGGGTGCTCGTGGGAAATTTGAGTGGCCCATAATGCAGTGAAATTGTGGGGGAATGCAGCCCGCTGATTGTCCAAAGCCTGCACATGACCTGCGTGCTTTGGCCAATCACAGCATACTCTGCTGTGAGAGCCATGATTGGCCAAAGGCAGGGTGCCTTTGGCCAATCATTGCTCAGCGGGTCGGAGTCCAAGCCCACACTATATCAGGCCACTCACACAGCACCCGAATATAGTGAAAACATTTGCAGAGATAGCAAAAGGTTAGGCAGTGGCATACATATGTACAGTGTGGCATATATAATATGCTGCATTCAGTGTATTTATTTATTTCAGGTACTTATATAGCGCTGTCGCTTTATATATATATTGTACATTCACATCAGTCCCTGCCCTCAAGGAGCTTACAATCTATGGTCCCTAACTCACATTCATACATATACTAGGGCCAATTTAAACAGGATCTAATTTACCTACCTGCATGTCTTTGGAGTATGGGAGGAAACCAGAGAACTCGAAGGAATCCCACGCAGGCACAGGGAGAGCATGCAAACTCCAGGCAGGTAGTGTCGTGGTTGGGATTTGAAAGAGTGACCCTTGCGCTCCCAGGTGAAAGTGCTAACCACTACACCACTGGGTAGACTACATACAGTGCATGCACGCTCAGATAAGGGTTTAGCATAGATTTTAAGAGGAACTCCTCGCCAAAATTAAACACAAATTTTGGGTAGGGGTCTCCCGCAAAGTCCATACCAGACCCTTCAGGTCTGGTATGGATTTTTAGGGGAACCCCATGCCAAATTTTGGGAAAAATGGTAAAGGAAACAAATTTTGCAGTGTTGCAAGATTTGGGAAGAGGGTAGTGGGACTTTAATTGGTGCACGCAAGGGATACACAATAAACTGATAGAGATGTTCACAGAAATTTAATTTGTGGATATAAATATACTGATGCACATAATCACAAACAATACATGATAAAATATCAATCATAAGCGATAATACAAATTCATAACAAAGGATATAAATGTGGTAAGCTTAGTACATTGCCCCCATCCATCAGGTATTTAATATACAGACTGATAAATATAAATACACAGACAGGTCTGCGTAGCCAGGGACCTCATTGTTCCTATTGAGGTTGGTTGTATAAAATGCATAGAAGGTTGAACCCACGGCAGCTTTTAGCTCTACGTACGTTTCGTGGCTTTGAGCCACTCGTCAGGAGCAGGCTCGTGGTGTGTCTAAAAAAAGATTATTGTAGGATCAGCAATTGACAACGTGAAAACATTGTGGGTATGAATCCCTCCACAAACTGCACATGCAAGTTACAACACTCATATTATGGTGATACACCCTCGGAGCCAAAGGCCCGTCCAGGGCCATCAGGGCCGGGAGCTGTGGCAGGGGGCATGATGGCAGCAACCCACAGTCGGCATCACCCCAGGTGGATGAGGGCGTCCTGGTGATAGGAAGACCCATGGTTGAAGCATGGGATGATAGTGTGCTGTGGGAGAGTTGGATTAAATGAACAGCTGTTGAGTGGGTGTGTGCATGGGAGATCAAAAAGGAAAGAAAGAAGTGGAGCTGAATCAAGGGAAGGGAGCTGAAGAGCAGACAAGATATGGAACAGAGACCTGTGAAGTGGAGAGGTGAATGAGATCCAAGAAACAAGATGAATGGAGGAGGGATAGAGAGGAAAAGGAGTGAAGGAAGGTAGGTAAGGGCTAGGGAGGAAAAAATAGATGAAAGATAGATAGACAATCAGGCCAATGGGTGATCAAAATGGAAAGTGACAGTAAAATGAATGTGAATGTTACCTGTAAACGTGAGGCAAGGTCTTCCATGATAACACATGCATGTCAGCGTATTGTGTGCAGGACGCCAGGATCCACCAAGGGGGATGCCTAAATAGGCATCGCCAACTGCTCACCCACCAATGTCATGCACGTGGAAGCAAGAGCCAGACGGGGAGGCGCCGAGCGGTGGACCGCCCGGCGCACAGCTTCCCACCCAGCCACAGCGTCTGCGAATAGACAGCATGGGTGACGTGGCGCTGATGCGGAGTGACGATGGACCCTCCCCCCGTGTGTGACATCCGGTACATGGAGGTGGAGGGAGCCGCCAGTGCGCATCACAGCTCCCGGACCGACAAGATCCAAGGCGAGCCCAAAGGCCCCAACAGCTCACACCACTGAGGTGCAAGAGCAGCAACAGATAGCAGTGGAAAGGAATGGTTACATACATATAACTCCAGTAAAAACATTGGCAATGTGAACAGTTAAACTAGGAGAGGTACCATAGGTCTAAAAAATGTAGACCCTGCGTGTGCTTCCATCCCTATTGAATATAAAGGGGAAAAGGAAATAAATGGGGGAAGAAAATTGGGACTTTAAATGAAGCCATGGCCTGGTAAGGCTGTCTGCTTCCATCCCTGCCTTGTAAAAGAAACAAATTTTGCAGTGTTGCAAGATTTGGGAAGAGGGGAGTGGGACTTTAATTGAAGCACGCGAGGGATACACAATAAACTGATGGAGATGTTCACAGAAATGTAATTTGTGGATATAAATATACTGATGCATATAATCACAAACAATACATGATAAAATATCAATCATAAACGATAATACAAATTCATAACAATGGATATAAATGTGGTAAACTCTGTACATTGCCCCCATCCATCAGGTATTTTACCACTTACCTACCGGGCCACTTTTTTACATTTGGTGGTCACAAGCTAAAAACATTTTTTTTGCTAGAGAATTACTTAGAACCCCCAAACATTATATATATATTTTTTCAAACACCCTAGAGAATAAAATGGCGATCGTTGCAATACTTTTTGTCACACTGTATTTGCCCAGCGGTCTTTCAAGCGCGATTTTTTGGAACAATTTTACTTTTTTGAGTTAAAAAATAAGACAACAGTAAAGTTAGCCCAATTTTTTTGCATATTGTGAAAGAGGATGTTACGCAGAGTAAATAGATACCATACATGACACGGTTGAAAATTGCGCGCACTCGCGGAATGGCGACAAAGTCCGGTATTTAAAAAGTTCCATAGGCGATGCTTTAAAAAATTTTAACAGTTACCAGGTTATAGTTACAGAGGAGGTCTTTTGCTAGAATTATTGCTCACACTCTGGCGATCGTGGCGATACCTCACATGTGTGGTTTGAACACCGTTTTCATATGTGGGTGCGACTTACGTATGCGTTTTCTTTGCTGCGCGAGCTTGCGGGGACGGTGGCGATTTAAATCTTTTATTTTATTTTTTTAATTTTATTTATTTATTTATTTTTAGCACTGTTCCTTTAAAAAAAAAAAATCTGATCACTTTTATTGCTATCACAAGGAATGCAAACATCCCTTGCGATAGTAATATATGGTGACAGGTACTCTTTTTGGAGGGCCGGGGGGTCTAAAAGACCCCCCATCCCTCCTTTGCACTTCACAGTATTCAGATTGCCAAAAACGGCGATTCTGAATACTGTCACTTTTTTAAAATTGGCGCCGTTAGCCGCCGTGTAAACCGGAAGTGACGTTGTGACGTCGCTTCCGGAATTTGCCGAAGGAGACCCGATCGGAGCCGATTACGGCTTCTGTCAGGTCTCCTTCCAGCCGGCGGACGCGCCGGATCGTCTCTCCGGTCTCCCGGTGGGATGGGAGGCCGGAGAAGAGCGCCCCCTGGGGTAACGACCGAGCGGCTCCCGACCCGGATCGGTCGTTACCCCTGGATAGCCGACCGCCAGCTCTAAAAAATGATACCGGGATATAGCCTGCAGGTGCAGGCTATCTCCGGGGAGAGCCGCTCAAACCCGACCGCCGCCTATTTACGGCGCTGGTCGGGAAGTGGTTAATATACAGACTGGTAAATATATATACACAGACAGGTCTGCATGGCAAAGGACCTCATTGTTCCTATTGAGGTTGGTTGTATAAAATGCATAGAGGGTTGAACTCACGGCAACTTTTAGCTCTACGTACGTTTCGTGGCTTTGAGCCACTCGTCAGGAGCAGGCTCGTGGTGTGTCTAAAAAAGATTAATATAGGATCAGCAATTGACAACGTGAAAACATTGGGGGTATGAATCCCTCCACAAACTGTGCATGCAACTTACAACACTCATATGCATTTTATATAACCAACCTCAATAGGAACAATGAGGTCCTTGACCACGCAGACCTGTCTGTGTATATATATTTACCAGTCTGTATATTAAATACCTGATGGATGGGGGCAATGTACTGAGCTTACCACATTTATATCCATTGTTATGAATTTGTATTATCGTTTATGATTGATATTTTATCATGTATTGTTTGTGATCATATGCATCAGTATATTTATATCCACAAATTAAAATTCTGTGAACATCTCCATCAGTTTATTGTGTATCCCTCGCGTGCTTCAATTAAAGTCCCACTCCCCTCTTCCCAAATCTTGCAACACTGCAAAATTTGTTTCCTTTACAAGGCAGGGATGGAAGCGGACAGCCATACCAGGCCATGGCTTCATTTAAAGTCCCAATTTTCTTCCCCCTTTTATTTCCTTTTCCTCTTTATATTCAATAGGGATGGAAGCACACGCAGGGTCTACATTTTTTAATCCCTATACACAGTGCTGCCCGTTATTGGCCTATGGTACCTCTCCTAGTGTAACTGTTCACATTGCCAATGTTTTTACTGGAGTTATATGTATATAACCATTCCTTTCCACTGCTATCTGTTGCTGCTCTTGCACCTCAGTGGTGTGAGCTGTTGGGGCCTTTGGATTCGCCTTGGATCTTGTCGGTCCGGGAGCAGCGATGCGCACTGGCGGCTTCCTCCACCTCCGTGTACCGGATGTCGCACAAGGGGGGGGCGGGTCCATCTTCACTCCGCATCAGCACCATGTCACCCATGCTGTCTGTTCGGCGTCCTTTTTATGATGCTGTACCAGCTGGGTCAACCACGCTCGCAGACACTGTGGGCGGGTGGGAAGCTGTACGCTGGGCGGTCCACCGCTCTGCGCCTCCCTGCCCGACTCTTGCTTCCACGTGCGTGACGCTGGTGGGTGGGCAGTTGGCAACACCTATTTAGGCATCTCCCTTGGTGGATCCTGGTGTCCTGCACACAATACGCTGACATGCATGTGTTATCATGGATGACCATGCCTCACGTTTACAGGTAACATTCACATTCATTTTACTGTCACTTTCCATTTTGATTGCCCATTGGTCTGATTGCCTATCTAGCTTTCATCTATTTTTTCCTCCCTAGCTCTTACCTACCTTCCTTCACTCCTTTTCCTCTCTATCCCTCCTCCATTCAACTGGTTTCTTGGATCTCATTCACCTCTCCACTTCACAGGTCTCTGTTCTATATCTTGTCTGCTCTTCAGTTCCCTTCCCTTGATTCAGCTCCACTTCTTTCTTTTCTCTTTTGATCTCCCATGCACACACCCACTCAACAGCTGTTCATTTAATCCAACTCTCCCACAGCACACAATCATTCCATGCTTCAACCATGGGTCTTCCTATCACTAGGCCGCCCTCATCCACCTGGGGTGATGCCGACTGTGGGTTGCTGCCATCATGCCCCCTGCCACAGCTCCCGGCCCTAATGGCCCTGGACGGGCCTTTGGCTCCGATGGTGTATCACCATCATATGAGTGTTGTAAGTTGCATGCACAGTTTGTGGAGGGATTCATACCCCCAATGTTTTCACGTTGTCAATTGCTGATCCTATAATAATCTTTTTTAGACACACCACGAGCCTGCTCCTGACGAGTGGCTCAAAGCCACGAAATGTACGTAAAGCTAAAAGCTGCCGTGGGTTCAACCTTCTATGCATTTTATACAACCAACCTCAATATAAACAATGAGGTCCTTGGCCACACAGATCTGTCTGTGTATATATATTTACCAGTCTGTATATTAAATACCTGATGGATGGGGGCAATGTACTGAGCTTACCACATTTATGTCCATTGTTATGAATTTGTATTATCGTTTATGATTGATATTTTATCATGTATTGTTTGTGATTATATGCATCAGTATATTTATATCCGCAAATTAAAATTCTGTGAACATCTCCATCAGTTTATTGGGTATCTCTCGTGTGCTTCAATTAAAGTCTCACTCCCCTCTTCCCAAATCTTGCAACACTGCAAAATGAGTTTCCTTTACTAGGCAGGGATGGAAGCGGACAACCTTATCAGGCCATGGCTTCATTTACAGTCCCAATATTCTTCCCCCATTTATTTCCTTTTCCCCTTGGGAAAAATGGTGTTGGGTCCCCCCAAAATCCAAACCAGACCCCAAAGCACCCTCCCCATGTTGAGGGCATGTGGCCTGATAAGGTTCGGAGGGGGCGCGCTCACTCGTCCCCACCCCCCCTGCCATGCCAGCACTGCATGCTCGGATAAGGGTCTGGTTTGGATTTTGGGGGGACCTCAACACAATTTTTTCTAAATTTGGCATGGAGTTCCCCTTAAAATTCATACCAGACCCGAAGGGCCTGGTATGGACTGGGAGGGACCCCCAACGCAATTCTTTTTCAATGATCTTTATATTGCAGAGAACCAGCAATACATTCCAGCTGCGACCGATTTTAAATGTCAATTTTTCCTTTACAAATGTCATTTTGCGGTGGCACTGTTCTAAACATCACAGAGATCCATACTAAGGGGACCCCCAAGCACAATATTTAACCACTTGCCAACCGCCCGCCGCAGCATGACAGCGGCAAAGTGGTTCATTATCGCAAACCAGTGGCTGCGATAACTAGCATTGTGGGCTTGCACGCGCCACCGGAGGCACGCTCGCATGCTCACTGTGTTTTGGGGGGGCCAGGGAGCATGTAGGGCAGACTCGATCGCCGCCGGCTACTCGCGATGGCCCCCATGCAGTGAAAGAATGGAGGTCCGTGTAAGTAAACACAGATCTCCGTTCTGACAGAGGGGGAAGGGCGGTGATCACAGGCTTCCTGTATATGGAAGCCGTGATCACTCCCCTCCCCCTGCCAGCCCAGCCCCCTACAGTTAGAACACGCCTAGGGAACACAGTTAACCCTTAGAGCGCCCCCTCCAGGTTAACCCCTTCACTGCCAATGGCATTTGTACAGTAATCAGTGCATTTTTATAGCACTGAACGCTGTTTAAATGCCAATGGTCCCAAAAAAGTGTCTAAATGGTCCTACATGTCCGCGGCAATATCGCAGTACCACTAAAAATCGCAGATCGCCACCATTACTAGTAAAACATAAAAAAACTCCACAAATTAATTTTCATCATCCGTAAACGTGGCAACATTTGCGCAAACCAATCAATAAATGCCGATTGCGATTTTTTAACTAAAAAATATGAGGAAGAATATAAATCGGCCAAAACAAATTAATTAAAATAATTTTTATTTTTTTTTAATTGGATTTGTATTTTAGCAAAAAGGAACTGGTTATTTTGCAAAATTGCTGCTCTTTTTTTATTTATAGCGGTGATCAGAAATGACGCGGAGGAGATCAAATACCACCAAAAGAAAGCTCTATTTGTGGGTAAAAAAGGACGCAAATTTCATTTGGGTACAATGTCGCACGTCCACGCAATTGTCAGTTAAAGCAATGCAGTGCCAAATCGCAAAAACTGCTCTGGTCCTAAAGCGTGAAATCCTTCTGGGGCTGAAGTGCTTAATGGAATATTTGGGGTTTTTTTGGGGTTTTTTTTTCACTTTAACCATTATTAAGACCCCTACTCCTGAAAAAAAAAATGATTTAGAAACTTTTTTTTATTCAGACATGTCCCCTAGGGCTAAGGCTGTTCAAATTAGAGAGAGGGGGTGGTAATGTTTTTTTTATGGCAATAAACTTGCATACAAGCATTAAATAGAGGAATTCTGAAACCATAAGTTCATCCCAGATGACATCCAGTGCTTAGAACATGTGATCTGAGAGGCATCTTCTCAGGCAAATAGAGTTCTCATGTGTGTAGAGTTACTCCGCTTTTGTGAGAGTTGAAGTTGTAATTGTCTTTGATTGGGAGTTATTTTAAAGCACTGCTGGAGTAGATTTGGGAGGTATAGTAAATCAGGGCCACTGTGTTTGCAGCAGACGGAGAGGATGAGCTCACGGTGCCTCTCCTCATTTCTTGTCAGAGGCACTGAGCTTAATGAACAGCTTGGAGCCTTATCCAATTGTAAAGCACCATTGGCCCCAGCTGTCCAATAAAAATGCTGCAGTGGACGCATGCCTCACTGCAGTGTCATAGAAGGGGGCATGTGTCTAAAAGACAAATACTCCCTTCCAGCCCAGCCCTCTTAACTACAAGGAAATACATGGGTTTATGTGTATAAGATTTACCCATAATCTCATGTTTTTCTCACACATTTAAGAGGGAGAATTAAAATCTGCTGTTGATGAAAAGGTACAAGCTAAATCATATATTATTAAGCTATACTGTATGTTATAAGATAATTTATTATTTATCAATTTACTTTGAAATGATTGGTTTGAAGTTATAACTTCAAACTTCAGTAATTTGTCCATTAAGCCACCTGCTTGAGTACAATTTTGAAAATATAGTAAATTGCCTTAAAAACAATATGTAATAATTATTTGTATATTACTTACTTATGGCAATTAACCCCTTGCCACCCAGGCTGATTCTGACACTTCGCTCCTACATGTAAAAATCATAATTTTTTTGCTAGAAAATTACTTAGAAGCCCCAAACATTATGAATATTGTTTTAGCAAACACCCTAGGGAATAAAATGGCGGTTGTTGCAACTTTTTATGTTACACAGTATTTGCGCAGCAATTTTTCAAACGCGTTTTTTTTTTTTAAAGAAACCGTTTCATGAAGTAAAAAAAAAAATAGTAAAGTTAGCCCGATTATTTTGTATAATGTGAAAGATGATTTTACGCAGAGTAAATAGATACCTAACATGCCACGCTTTAAAATTGCGCACACTTGTGGAATGGTGCCAAACTTCAGTACTTAAGAATCTCCATGGACAACTCTAAAAATTTTTAGAGGTTACATGTTTAGAGATACAGAGGAGGTCTAGTGCTAGAATCACTGCTCTCGCTCTAACGTTCACAACGTATGTAACCTTTGTGTATCTGGCTCTGATACTAGCCAGTGCTTCATCAGCCACTGACCTCACCGCACGTCCCTGCTTCCTATTAACTACTATAAGACAACTGCTAGGACCTTGATAGCCTATATTGAGTGGTTATTTATATGCTACATTGGTGCCAATACTGTTATCTAGCATTTGTACTAAATTACTACATCAAAGTGATATCTTAGTCTAGACTCACAAATCTGACCTCTTTGGAAGGCAAGAGGACACCTTTATTTCACCACTAAACTGATTCCAACGAAGTTTGTCATCACTCATAGTCCACCGTTTATGCTAATATAAGTATTATGCGTGGACTAGTCCAGATCCTGGGCTCGGCTGAGCTATTTACAGCAGATTTAGAATACAACAATTCGAGGCGGGGCGTGACCGGAAGAGGATGTGAGGAGACATGAGAGAGGCTGTCCCTCCCACCTCATGGATCCCTGGAAAAGCTTGTAGCCGTGGGGAACGCGGAGAAGGAGATCAGGCCGTATTTGGTGCACCCTGGGGGAGCGCAGGACGCCGCGGTGAGAGAGCGGTGCCGGCGCATGTTCACCGTACCCGGAAGGAAGCGAGAGCCTCTGAAACAACCATCTGCCGCGAGGACGCCGAGGACGCCAAGGCTGGGGGTAAGCGGCTCGGTGTAGTGAGAGCACACCGCAGCCCCTCAGGTACAGCAAACACGGCAGTCTGGCAGGAGGTCACAAAATGGGAAGGTAAGCTACACTGGAAGACTGAGCAGGAGAGACGGATCCCAAAGGAAACCCGTGAGAGCCTTCCTATAATTATTAACAATCAGTAATAACTATTGCGGTCCCTGAAGTATGTCCCAGCGGTGGGGGTAGAGAGACATGACAGTGAAGGGGTAATGTGGTGAGAGCACATAGCATACCCTTAACACAGTGACTGCTGGAATCCCCCACAATAGAGCTAAAGGGAATATACACAAGACTGGAGATATAACAGCTGGGACATATACACAACGAGAGTAGGACAAACGATTGGATAAATATCCCCAAAGAATGGACAGGAACATTTTTTTACTCGCTTTGCAGTAATTGGGTAATGGAGTATTGGAAGTTTGCCGGGAGATTACATATAAATCGGGAAGGCAGTTAGGGACTTTGACCGGGACACTGTGAGAATAAGTGAAGGCGACCCTTCTTCAATCCCATCGAGTATAGGAGTATGCCCCAGATCCTCAGATTGGTAAAACAACCAAATAGACAGGAGGTATAAAATATTTAAGTTGGAAAGGAACTCAGAAAAAAAAAAGAAAAAGGCTGGGAACATCAGGTTAAGACATATCATGACTAAGAAAAAAGGGGAAGAGGGGGCCCCACAGGATCCAGCCCAAGCGCCGGGTAAGGAGAAGGGTAAAAGTCAAGCAGCGGCTAAACTTTTTTTTTCCCAAATGATGTTTATTGAAATTTTTAATTACAAACATGTTAAACTTTACATTCAGCATGGAAGCAATATGAAGTAATATAGGTAACATACCAGTGCGAGAGATTGGATTACATCGTTTAAACAAGCCTTAATTCAGTACCTATTAAAGTGATTGTACCATATGTTGAAATAGAGCAGAGCAGTAGGCAGTTACTTGTGGGTTTTTCTGTCTCCTCAGCTTATTACCTGAATGCTATCGCTCTCTCCGACCTCAAGGAAGCCCCCCCCGCCTCCAGACCACTCTACCTCCCCTATTGGGAACATGTCGGCAGAGTGGGGGCGTTGGGCGCCCCCCCGAGGCCCAGACAACGGCAGTGTTATATCTAGCCTTTAACATAAATCAATACCCAGGTAATCTCGGACCCATTTCTTCCAAGGTTCCCATTTACTTTTTGTGGTTCTACTGTTTTTTAAATTGCTAGCCATTAATGCCTCATATATGCAATGGAGGTTTAGTGTCTCTATGATTTCTGAGACTAAGAGAGATATGGTAGACTTCCATTTTCGCATAATTATCAACTTGGCAACAAGGAGCACATTAATTATTATTGGACGTAATAGTGTGGGGTATTTTTCGATTCCTATATGTAGTATAGCAAGTTGAGGTGTCGGTGGGGTTTCTATATGTGAGATTTGAGAAAGTAATGTGAATATTTCTTTCCAGAATGGTAGGAGGTTTGGGCACTCCCATAACATGTGTAAAAGGTCGCCCTTATGTCCACATCCTCTCCAGCAGTTGTGGGAGTGCGCTGGATCGAATTTGGAGATCAGGACCGGGGTTAGGTACCATCTTTGGAACATTTTTATTGCTAGTTCCCACATTTTGGAGCTGCGGCTGGCTGAATAAGTGTGTTTGATTGCTGCTAGCCATTCGTGGTCAGTGAAAGAAGACTCTAGGTCTGATTCCCATTCTAGAAACTGTCTGCTTTCATGTAACACCCTTTTTTGTTGTAGCGTATTGTAGAATACTGTTATACCTTTGTGTTTGCAATTTCTTGATTTTAAATATGACCAGAGTGGAAGTGGTAGTTTGAGTTGTATATCCTGACAGTTTTTCAGACTATTTTTGATTCTGAGGTGGTTGTAAAATTCTGCGTTGGGAATTGCATATGATTTCTGTATTTCCACTAATGATTTAAGATTATTTCCTTCGCATATGTCCGCTAAGTTGTGGATCCCTGCTTTCGTCCATTGGGTTAATGAAATGGCTGGGGTAATGTATTGGAGGGCCTGTATCGGAGTATCCATATGGATTCCTTCTAGTGTATTGCGGAGTTGGTTAGTCAGTGTTTTCCATGCTTTAGCTGTAGCTATCATGGTTGGGGGAAAAGATCTCGGGATCCTAGCTCCTAGAAAAGTGCTGTAGAGCCATGTTGGCAGAGATTGGTCCATTAAGTAGGAGGCCTCTATCCTACTCCATGCTGTGTTAGGGGATGGTTGAAACCAGTCCTTCAGATTGGCGAGGATAGATGCCCAGTAATAATCTTTAATATCCACAAGACCTGCGCCCCCAACCAGTTTATCCTTTATTAATGTGGCATGCTTTCTTCTAGGTCTTTTGCCTCTCCAAATATACTTAGAAAGTATGGACTGAATGGATCTGAGGTAATTTTGTGGTATAGGAATCTGTACTGTCCTGAAGTAATACAATAGCTGGGGGAGGTAAAGCATTTTGAATGCTGCCAACCTTCCTGTCCAGGAAAGTTCGTATTTTGCTGTGGCAGACAGGTCTAGTTGTAATTGGTTTCTTAGAGGGACGTAGTTTGCCTCAAATAACGATTTAGCTGATCTAGTTAAGAAGATTCCTAAGTAAGGGATTTTTTCTTCTGCTCATTCGTATGGGAATTTGTGTTGTAGGAACATTCGGGTTGTGGCGTCTATGTTTAGCGCTAGAATGGATGATTTGGTTTCATTAATTTTATAGAATGAAACCTTACTGAACCAATTCAGAATTCTTTGGACTTCTGGTAAAGAGGAGTGTGGGTTGGTCAGGATGAGTATCACATCATCAGCGAAAAGGCTAATTTTGTATTCCCTAAATGCTAATGATATCCCTGAAATGTTGGTATTGGATCTAATGTGTTCCGCTAATGGCTCTATTATTAGATTAAAAATTAGGGGCGAGAGGGGGCATCCCTGCCTAGTGCCATTAGATATTTGAAAGGGAATAGACAAGGCATCTGATGTGTATACTCTTGCCGAAGGTAACGAGTATAATGCCAGTATAGCTTTGAAAATATGGCCCCTAAAGCCAAATTTTTCTAGGACCAGGGGCAAGAATGCCCAATTTACCCTGTCGAACGCCTTCTCTGCATCCAAAGATAGGAGCAGAGAAGGCGTTCGCGAGGAGTCGGCGTGGTGTATTAGATCAATCATTTTTCTAGTAGCGTCAGATGCTTGGCGCCCTTTAGTGAACCCTGACTGGTCCAGATGGATAAGATGGGGTAAGTATTTAGCAATCCTATTTGCTAACAGTTTCGCATAAATTTTTGAATCCATGTTGAGAAGTGAAATAGGTCTAAAATTTTTTGCTTGGTCGGGCTCTTTGCCAGGTTTCGGAAGAGTTATTATAGTAGCCTCCAGCATTTCTGCGGGAAATGCGGAACGTGCAGCAATAATATTGAGTGTGTTACATAGGTATGGGGCGAGTATGTCACAGAAACGCTTATAATATTCCCCTGTGAATCCATCTGGCCCAGGTGACTTTGAGTTGGGGAGGTGTGATATCAGGTCTGTTATTTCATGAGGTGTGAATGGTTCATTTAATGTTTCTAGTCGGTGACTGTCTAGGGATGGTAGGTCGATTGTGTTCAAAAACTCTAATATCTCGTTCGGAGAGGGTTTGTGTATTGTGGCGTCCGTTTTTAGATTATATAGATCACTGTAATAGTGACTGAATGCATCCGCAATGTCTTGGGGCTTCAGGAGTTTCTCCTTCGTGGAGTGGTGATGTAGCTGGGTAATTTTGGATTTAGTCCTTTTCCCTTTTATATAGGAGGCCAATGTTTTACCTGCTTTATTACCCGTGGTGTACAACGTGGCTTTGAATTTCCTCTGCGCTTTGAAGTATCCTTCCAAAAGTATGGATCGGAGCTCCAGGCGCAATGAAAGTATTTGGTTTAATATATGGTTTGATGGGTGTGTTTTGTTTTTGGATTCTAAAGTTTTCAGCTCTCTAGTGATGGTGTCTATGCGGTTGAGCTTTTTCTTTTTCTCTCTAGATCCTATCTGGATAAGTACACCCCTAATAACTGCTTTATGCGCGTTCCACACCACCACCTGGTCGGACGTTGAGCCCAAGTTGTCCTGGAAGTATGCTGTTAGCCGTGTTTTCAGTAATTCAATATAATGTTCATTTTGAATTATGCTATTGTTGACTCGCCAAATGTGCGGTTTTGGGGAATTGTTTGTGTCTGCTAGTGTGAGGGACACCGGGGCGTGGTCCGACCAGGTGGCGGTTAGGATCTCAACTGCTATTACATTGTTCAAAATCCATTTGTCCGACACAAATAAATCAATCCTGGAAGAGGTGTTATGTCTGGGGGATAAGAAGGTAAAGTCCCTTTCGCTGGCATGAAAACAGCGCCAAATGTCATAAAGGTCGTTGGCACTCAAGGTGTTACCCAAGGGGGATGTAAATCTCCTGGGCTTCCCTGAGGTGTCCAAGGTGCTGTCGGGGATCAGGTTGAAGTCTCCGCATAACAATACATTCCCCTGTTGGACTCCCTGGATCTTCTTGAATAGCTTGTTTAGGAATGATATCTGTCTTTGGTTGGGAGCGTATATAGATACTAGCGTTAGTGGAACAGAATTGACAGTACATATCAATATTAGGAAGCGACCTTCCGGGTCACAGATGGACTGATGCAGCTGGAATTGTACGGTGTTCCTTATTGCAATGAGGATGCCTCTCTGCTTTTTGGTGTAAGAAGCTTCGTATATGTGAGGAAATTGTTGGTGGGTACATCGTGGGTGATTGTCCTTAATGAAGTGCGACTCTTGGGTGCACAATATGTCACAGTTGTTTGCGAGTGCTGTCTTCCATAAAGATGAACGCTTAGCCGGATGGTTTAAGCCGTTGACATTTATGGACAGAATATTGATAGGCATGTTAGATGTGTGGGTTAATAGTGGATATTACTCACTGTTAGTAGTTGTAGAACACTGTTACCAGTATTGATCGCCAGGTGTTGACTGTCCTTAGGATCAAGTTGTCCTGGTAGGTGAAGAGCCTCTCTCCTGTATGTTCTTGCACTGGTACCTAGGTAAGTATGTTCTCGTTGGTGGAGCCGCGGTAGAATAGACACAGGAAATAAAAAAAAAAAAAAAAAAAAAAAGAATAAAACAAGAAAAAAGAAAAACAAGAATAAACTGTGGTTATAACTAGAGTTGAGCGAACACCTGGACGTTCGGGTTCTGCTGGTCCGTCCGAACTTTGGGACAAAGTCCGGGTCCGGGTCCGGACGGAACCCGAACGATCGCACGGACAACGAACCCCATTGAAATCAATGGGGACCCGAACTTTTAGGCACAAAAATGGCTGTAGCAAAGTCCTGGAAAGCCCCAGAGGGCTGCAAAAGGAAGTAAAATGGGGGTAAGGGTAGGGCAAGTGCCCTACAAAAAAAATGGGGACAGGGAAATAACTTTAAATATTTTTAAAAAAATAAAAACAAAAAAAAGCAAAAATGGAGGTGAATGTGGATCATCTTCAAACTGTGTCTGAAAAGTATTAATTAACGGTAGAAACCATATAACTGTTCCAAAATCATCTTCAAACTAGGGCAAGTGCCCTACAAATAAATGGGGATAGG
>BLSH010472556.1:114666-125203 GCA_018402905.1 Glandirana rugosa
AACTTGGAGGCCACTCTTCAGACCTATATAACTTTAAGACTGGGGCAATATAGAATAAAGAGGGAAGAGGGACCGAAAGGCGTCATAGCTAAGAAATAGAGATTTACGGTCGTAGAATTAGTCCTTCCTAGACCCACCCCGGGGCCCGCGACCCAAAGATTTACCGTGGGATACACGAGAGAGGTGGCGTTTTACCCCACTCTTCGAAAGGTGAGGCTTCCATAGAAAGTCGTTAGAGAGGCACTTGAGGTGTCCTAAACGAGGAAGCGAAGAAAGCCCATCCGGGTGTTAAGAATTTAACCTAGAAGAGTAGGATAAAGAGCTGGAAAATAGGATGAGAAGATCCAATTTAAGAATTGTGGGCCTACCCGAAAGAAGCGAAGGAGCAAATCCTGTGGAGTTCACGGAGAGATTGCTGAAAGATACCTTCGGAGTGGAAAGCTTCTCACCCCATTTTGCGGTGGAGAGAGCACATAGGGTGCCATTTAGAAACCCAGCGCCCGGGGCCCCACCCAGATCCTTCCTGATTAAGATGCTGGCATTTAGAGATAAAGAATCGATACTGCGGAAAGCCAGGGAGAAGGGAGAAATAAGATATAACGGGGTCAGAATTTCAATATATCCAGACTTCTCACCGGAGGTTCAAAAAAGGAGAGCTACGTTTGTAGAGATCAAGAAGAGACTACAACAACTAAAAATATCATATGCCATGTTGTATCCAGCAAAGTTGCGTATAATAGCAGGGGGAGAAACGCATTTTTTTAATACGGCCAGGGAAGCGTCAGTATGGGTGAGGGAAAATGAAGAAAGGATACGAGCAATATAAGCCGGGGGGAAGTGGTAGGAATACCAACACCCCTTCTTAACATATGTAGGGGGATAAAGCGGGAGTGGACAGCCTAGATTAGGTGAAAGCGGGTTTTTCCTTTTTTTTGTTCTTTGTTAAAAGTTGAATTTTCTTCTTTTTTTTTTTTGGCCCTCTCCCCCTGAGAATAAGTTAGCACATGTGGAAAGGGAGATCATATAAAAGATTAATACAAGGGAAGAACCACACCGTGAGAAAAGGGAAAGAGGGTACGGGAGGGAAGGGAGAATGGAAGGTTGTACGGAGAAGGAATGTAGGTCAATATGAAGGTCACAATGGAGGCCCCTGGAGTGGACCCAAGGAGGGTCAGGGTAGGGGGAGGGTGGGAGAGTGGGGTGGAGGGTTAAAGCACTCGGGGGGGAGGGGGGTGGGAGGGGGAGGATCAGGGCAGAGATATGAGTGTTGTATGAGTGGGAAATTGGAACCAAAATTGAGAATGCTAAAGAGAAGGAATCAAGGGCAAAGGTCACTGAGGAATTGTGAATATAAATTAACTATGCACTGGGAAAAAAGTACACAAGCACCAGAGAATAAGAGAGGAATATCAAGGGGTAGATTAAGAAACACTATAACACAAGAAAACACTTTAAAATCTTACTGTCATTCAGAGTACTGCCGTTCTCCCTCTTATTCCATAAGGTCCTCTCCCGCGTCCCCGAGACTAGAATGACGCAGACTAGGAACACGAAAATTTGTTCCTGGAATATAAGAGGCATGGGGGATGGGAAGAAAAGAGCCGCTGTCTTCTCGTTAATGAAAACATATGAAGTAACAATAATATGCCTGCAGGAGACACACCTAATAAAAGAGATAGTGGGTAGGCTGAAATATCAGGGATTCCAGACCCAGTATCACACGGTCCACTCAACGTACTCCAGAGGAGTGAGTATATTGATTGGATCAAAGGTGGGGTTCTCCTGCAGGAAGGTGATAATAGATGAAAAAGGCCATTATATCTTTTTGTACTGTCTAGTGGAGAACAGGGAGATAATACTAGCGAATGTCTATATCCCACCCCCATTCAAAGAAGAGGTACTATATGAACTAATTGCGTTCGCCATAGAGAAACCAGATGTACCGGTGGTAATGGTAGGGGATTTTAACACAGAGGATAAGGACAGATACCCAGCTAAGGTCGAAATAAAGACACCACAGAGGGGGAAACTGTACAGAATTATGCATGAAGTAGGATGGAAGGATATTTGGAGACAGAAAAACCCAAATGGGAAAGAATACTCGTGTTATTCCAAGACACATGGCACGTTGTCAAGAATAGATATGGCCTGGGGGAATGAAAAACGCGTTAAGATATAACATCACAGTCCAATATATGCCAAGAAGTCTCTCGGACCATACGCCAATGATTGTGACAATAAGCATGGCGAAGAGAAACGGTAGAAGGGAATGGAAGATGAATCCACGCTGGTTGGGTCTAATAGGGGATCCCGAAGGAATGAAACGCCAAATTAAAGAGTACCTCGAAAGGAACCAGGGAACTGCCCCCATGGGAGTGGTTTGGGATTCACTCAAAGCCTTTCTAAGAGGGACATTAATACAAAAGATATCACAAAGTAGAAGGACAGCTAAAGAAAAAGAAAGAGAGGCAATGGAAAAAGTGGCGTAGGCAGAAAGAAGATATATAAAGAACCCAGTGTCGGTAGAATTCGATAGGTGGATAAAAGAACAACAGAAGTACAAACAACTACTCCTAGAAGAGGTAGAAAAAACAAAAGTGCTTAGGGAACAAGAGGCTTATGTGGAAGGAGAGAATGTAGGACATATGCTAGCGGTGGTGGCAAGAACTAACTCTCCCAAGACATAGATTGCGGCAATTAGAACAACTGAGGGAGGGATCACCACAGAAAGGGCGGAAATGGGGGAGGAATTTGGGAATTTTTTTAGGGAACTATATAGAACAAGAGGTGAGGAGGAAGAAGGGGAGACACGGGACTTCCTCTTAGGATTGGAGATCCCGTGCCTCTCAGAGGAGCACAGAGAGAGACTGGATAGCCCGATAACGGTGGAAGAGATACTAGAGACAATTAAAGCAATGGCAAACCAAAAATCGCCAGGGCCAGATGGCCTGCCAGCAGAGATATACAAAGAATATGGGGAGGTTCTGGCACCCGCTCTCCTGAAAGTGCTGGATACGGCGCGGGAAGAGGGGCATTTGCCAGAATCCATGATGGACTCTACAATCGTGGTAATACCAAAAGAGGATAAGGACCTATTAGACCCAGTATCCTATAGGCCAATTGCGCTCTTGGGGTCAGACACTAAGATCCTGGCGGGGGTGTTAGCCGCTAGGTTGAAGGCGGTAATAACAAGTTACGTACATCCTGACCAGACAGGCTTTATGCCTGGACGGAATATATGCACTAACATTAGGAGGGCATATTTAAACCTCCAAATACCAACAACAGATACAGGATCAAGGGCATTGATGGCACTAGATGTAACAAAAGCATTCGATAGTGTAGAATGGCACTACCTGTGGCGGGTGTTGGCGAGGTTTGGCTTTGGAGAAGGGTTCGTTGGATGGGTGAGAATGCTTTACGAAAAACCAAAGGCGAAGGTGCGAATAAACAATGAGTGCTCAGAGACCTTCCGATTAACCAGGGGAACGAGGCAGGGGTGCCCCTTGTCACCCCTCCTCTTTGCTCTGGCATTAGAACCCCTGGCAATAGCAATAAGGGCATCAGTAGAGATTAAAGGATTCCAAAGAAAGAATTCCCCGATTTGGATCCCAAAATGCTGGTTCCGGAAGATAGAAACAATCTTCCGAGAACTAATATGGAAAGGAAAACACGCTAGGATAGGACTACAAGCGCTACAGAGGCCCAAAGAAGAAGGGGGGCTGGAAATACCCCAACATTGGTGCTATTTCTTAGCAGCACAATTGGTACATCTGGGAGGGTGTGGAAGGCAAGAAGAGGGAAGTACAGCAAGGAACTTGATGGAAGAAGGAACAGCCCAGGGTTTAGTAGTGGAAGCATTGGAGGCAGGACACTTCTCAATTAGGACCCCCACGTTCGACTTAACTAGGAAGGTATGGGAAACAGCAAAAAAGATCTTGGGTTACGAAGGGTTTACAAAATACTCACCAATATGGAACAACAAATTCCTGGAAGAACTAGAGGAGGTGGGGAAAAATGGAGAGTGGGAAGGGAAAAATATAAACAGACTGACTCAACTATATAATAACACGACATTGAAATCTTTCCAGGAATTAATGGATGAATATGGGATAACTAGACAGTCCTTCTATGTATATCTCCAGTTGAGACACGGCCTAGGGAAGCAATTCAAATCCAATTCATTAAAATGGTGTGAAGTAACAAAGCTCCAAAAAGTAATAGAGGCAAAACAAACAAAAGGAATGATAACAGCATTATATAAGGATATATGTGATGCAAGGTGGAGGGGAAAGGAGGAACTAGGGTTCATAAAAAAATGGAGGGAAGATCTGGGAGAAATAAAAATGGAACAGTGGGAAAAAATATTAGAAATGGGTCCCGAGATATCTCTGTCTCCATCGCATAGGATCTCGCAGCTGTTCTTAATACATAGATCATACTATACACCACAGAAACTTTTCCGATTTGGTCGGAGACAGGATGCGAAGCGCCCTAGGTGTGGAGACAGAGAGGGAGACTTGATCCACATGATGTGGAGATGCCCAAAACTACACAGATACTGGGAAGAAATAGTTAAAAATATAAACCAAGTATTTAAAACAACAATAGAGTTGATCCCTGTGGTGTGTATATTGGGATATATAAATGAGAAAATGGCAAGGGGGAAAAAAACAGCAATAGCAAGAAGTCTATTCGTAGCGAGGAAAACAATAGCAAAGAGATGGATAGCAGAGAACCCCCCGACCCAAATAGAATGGCTTAAAGCAATGAATAAAATGATAAGGAAGGAAAAATACGTCTATATTAAGAGAAGGAAAGACGAGGAATACAGTAAGATGTGGGGGAAATGGCTAGAGAATACAAACTCAAACCTAAATAGTATTATATAAGTAGGAATAAAAGAGGGAAGGTGACGGCAGTATAGAAGACAGACTAAATCAAAGGAAGAATGCAAGGACGGAATAAATGGAGGGAGAGTTGGGCTTTATATCTTTTTTGCTTTTTATTTTTTTGGTTTTTGAAATACATTGAAAGTAACGTTTAAATGACACATGTATGGGTAAAAGTTGATGGAATTGGTTGCAATTACCTAAGAATAGAGAAGCCACCCACTTGAAAACGATTGGGGAACAGAAAGGGAATATAAATAGCACAAGGTGAAAAAATAAAGTGTTAAAAACGAAAAATATTTTATAAATAATATATATAAAAATAGCATGAAAGAATATACCACGATGATGAAACGGAACCAGAGATTGATCTGAGTATCAATATGAATAGAAATGGATATGGTGGTCTGCTGATGTGGTAAAAAAAAAGAAAAAAGGAAAAAAAAAAAAAGAATACAACAATTCAAAACAACGTTGAATAAAAAAGAAAAATTTCATGATACTAAAATGAGTGCCGGTGGGCCAGATTTGCCATCCAGTCATGATCTCAGTTTCTGGTACAATAGAAGTTAAGGAATTCATTTGGGCTTCCACTGATTCCCCGATGTGTGCTTCTTGGAGTTTTGTTATAATAACTGTATTTGATGCTCTGTTCTATTTGCTATACTGGCTTTTGGTTTTGTCAAGCATATTAAGCAAGTTATCCCACCTCAGGGATTCAAAGTGTTATACTAATTAACAAAATCTATCTTTACTCTATGTCAATCCATATCTTAACATTGCCTATTTACCTAACCTATCCCCCATGGATGCATATAAGGGCCAAACCATACTTCTGCTATTGTACCATCTATCACAATTCTTAAGCCTACTCCCCTTTCCTTAAGAAAGGCCACATACCGCTACCCTATAAACTCCAGTCTAGACCCCATTCCAGAGCTCATTTCCACACTCATGCAATCCACCCCACGATCTATACATACTAACTCTCTAACATCGTGTCTCACCTTCTTCCATAAGGTTAGCTCCAACTTTGCAGGAACGTGTTAGACATCACAACCAACTAAACCATGAACCCACTCAGTGAGAATCTATTTCTCTCATCTGACCCTTCCAGGCCATCTCTTTTCACTAGGAAGAATAGCTGGTCTATTTCTCTCTCAGGTCTTCTAACCCCCTCCTAGTACACCCCCTTCCTCTCGTTTCTCTAATCCCTCTTCCCCTATACCCCATCTTTTTTTTTTTCCCCACTCTCCTCCTCCCCCATCCCCCCTCCAATACGCTCTCTCTCCACTGATCCAAAACCTAAGATCTCACAAAACAAACCACACTCAAACCCCTTCTCCTGCTTTGCAACATAAACGATCCAATTGACCACCCTCCATAATGAGTCCACAAGATCTCCGATCTTCTCCTCTCTCGTTGAAAATGGTTTCCATCAAAGCCAAAGGCTTAAACATACCCAAAAAACATTCTCAATTTCTTCGAGAATGCCATAAGCTGAGAGTAAATATTGTTTGCGTTCAGTAAACTCATTTCTTAACACAAAAAATCCCAAAACTTACAGACAAGGAATTCCCAATTGCATACCACGCAACAAATAAAGAGTCTAAAACAAAGGGTGTCTCCATCCTTATATCTAAACACACAACCTTTCAAATGACAGACTCACTGGTTAATCAGGCAGGTAGATATATTTTCCTAAAGGGGAATTTATGAAATTGCCCCATCACAATCGCCAATATCTATGCCCCCAACACCAAACAAGTCACATTCTTCCAACAAATCGGAGATCTCTTGTCCTCCTTCTCAATAGGGATTCTCATTCTCGGAGGCGACTTTAGCGTCCCCCTCAACCCACTTCTTGATACATCTTCAGGTATCTCAGCCATTCCTTATAGGGCGCTGAAATAAACCAAGTTAAAACTCCAAGGTCTCATCCTGCACAGCACCTGGATACTGAATCCACAAGGTAAGGACTACACTTATTTTTCGCCCCTACACTAGAAGTACTTAAGTATCGATTACTTCTTTATCTCCCAACAGGACATACCTTTTTTACAAAAAGCTACAATAGAACCCATGATACTTTTGGATCATCATCCTATTACTAACTATCTAACCTTCCCACAAACACTCTCCAGGATGAAAACCTGGAGGCTAAATTCATCTCTACTCAAAGACCTAATAGAAATAGAGAGATTCACCACTTGCATTCGAGATTTCTTCTCACTCGATGACACTGCAGAAACATCACACCTTAACCTGTGGGAAGCACATAAATGTGTCATGCTTCCAGAATTAAAAAAAAAGGCCAAGTTAAAATTTCATCCCTCATGACCTGCATACGCTCACTAGAAGTGACCCACAAAGAGAATATAGCTTCTGCAACTTACCAAGAGCTGGTGCAAACACGACTTCTTATTCTTCTTGAAGAACTCAACATGAAAACCAAAAGACAGTACATTCTAAGACATAAAACCTATTATGAACAAGGTAATTAAAGCAGTAGGTGTCTTGCCAGAGCAGTCCAGCATGAAAAAAGTAGTGCCACGATACACGACATAAAAGATAAACAAGGAAACCTACATTCCTCTAATGAGGATATGGCACAGCAATTCCAAAAGTACTACCAAGCACTTTACAACATTCCTTCCAACCCCAAATGTTCTTACAACACTGAAAAGGGATCTCATTAGACATGTGCAGAACAAATAAAATTTGCTTAGTTTCGTCTCGATTTGTTATTTTCATTAATTAGTTTAGTTAGATTTGTTTCATTCTTTTAATTCATTTTTGGAATTTGTTTCGTTTATTCGTTTTTGAATCAATTCAAAACATTTTCGAATCAATTTCGAATAGTTTTTGAATTCGAAAAATTTTTGAATTAAAATCGTTTTCGATATCGAATCATTTTAGAATTTAAACAGTTTTCGAATTTGAATAGTTTTCCAATTTCCAAAGAGAATAACATAGAATAGAAAATAAAGGAATAGCATAGAAAAAAATATAATATAATAGAAAATAATATAATAGAAAATAAAAGAATATTATACAGGGTGGGCCATTTATATGGATACACATTAATAAAATGGGAATGGTTGGTGATATTAACTTCCTGTTTGTGGCACATTAGTATATGTGAGGGGGCAAACTTTTCAAGAGGGTATGGTTTTTATGGTCAGTAAAAACCAATACCGTGTGAGCTGCTCCTTCCAGGAGGTACCGCCATTCCTCCAAAGCCAACTTGATGGCCAACAATTCCCTATCACCGACATCATAGTTCCAGCAGGATGGTGCACCACCACATTATGGGTGTCAGGTTCGAGCATTCCTAGATGAACAGTTTCCTGGAAAGTGGATTGGTCATCGTGGGCCAGTTGAATGGCCCCCAAGGTCTCCCGATCTGACCCCCTTAGACTTTTATCTTTGGGGTCATCTGAAGGCAATTGTCTATGCTGTGAAGATACGAGATATGCAGCACCTGAAACTACGGATACTGGAAGCCTGTGCTAGCATTTCTCCTGCGGTGTTGCTATCAGTGTGTGAAGAGTGGGAGAAGAGGGTTGCATTGACAGTCCAACACAATGGGCAGCACATTGAACACATTTTTAAGTGGTCAGAAACTTGTAAATAACTCATGAAAGAATAAAGTTACGTTAAAACCAAGCACACCATTGTTTTTCTTGTGAAATTCCCAATAAGTTTGATATGTCACATGACCCTCTTCCTATTGAAAAAACAAAAGTTGGATTCAAAATGGCCGACTTCAAAATGGCCGCCATGGACACCACCCATCTTGAAAAGTTTCCCCCCTCACATATACTAATGTGCCACAAACAGGAAGTTAATATCACCAACCATTCCCATTTTATTAAGGTGTATCCATATAAATGGCCCACCCTGTATAATAGAGTAAAGCAGAACAAAATAGGATAGAAAATAAAAGAACAGAATAGAATGGAATAGAATAGAAAGAAATAGAACAGAATTAAAAAAGAATAGAATAAAAAGGAAAGATTATAACCATTTTCTGACATTTGAATAGAACAGAAAAGAATAGAATTAAAAAAAACTAGAATAGAAATAATATAACTATTTTCCAAAATGCAAATAAAATCAATTGGAATTTGAATAGAATAGAAAAGAATAGAGTAGAATAGAATAGAAAATGGCAAAATAATATAGAAAAAAATAGAAATAGAATAGAATGAATATAACCATCTTCCTATTCTAATCTATTCTTTTATATTCTATTCAAATTTGAATTGATTCTATTTGAATTTTGGGTTATGGTAATATTTATTCTATTTTATTTTTTTTAAATTCTATTCTTTTTTTATTCTATTATAGTCTACTCTATTATTTTTTTCTATTCTGTTGTTTTCTTATGTATTCAAATTCAAATTTATTGTATTTGAAATTCGAATTTCAGAAAATGGTTATATTCTTTCTATGTTATTCTATTCTATTTGTTTCTGTTATATTCTAGTCTATTCTGTTATTTTTTTTCTGTTATATTCTTTTCTAGTCTATTTTTTTGCTATTTTATTCCTTCATTTTCTGTTCTATTTTATTCTCTTTGGAAATTGGAAAACTATTCAAATTCAAAAACTTTTCGAATTTGAAAACTATTTGAATTCAAAATTTTTTTTTTTTGTTATTTTAGATTCAGTTAAATTTGGCACTATTGTAATTAGAGTTGAGCGGACACCTGGATGTTCGGGTTCGGCGGGTCCGGCCGAACTTCGCGAAAAAGATCGGGTTCGGTACCGAACTTGACCCCGGACCACATACCCATTGAAGTCAACTTTTCGGCACAAAAATGGCTGTTAAAAAGGTCCTGGCAAGTGCTAGAGGACTGCTAAAGGAAGTAAAATGGGGGTAAGAGTAGGACAAGTGCCCTACAAAAAAATGGGGATAGGGAAAATAACTTAAAATCAATTAAAAAATTATAAAAATGGGAAGGGGGGGTGGATGTGGAGTAGGATCCTAGAGGTTGACTAGGCCGTGGCAGTGTAGGTGGAAGTGGCGGTGGTGGAGGAGGAGGAGGAGGAGGAGGTAGCCAACACTTTTTGTTGTTTGTTTGGTTTTTTTTCTAATTGTGGTAGCCCCCAAAATATTGAGGCATATTCAAAAAAACAAGTATACCAATGGCTGTGTGAGGCCGGTCTAAATGTCTATTCTGCACAAGGTACAGACAAGTCTTGTGGCATCCATGCCTGTTTAATTTTAATAAATGTTAGCTTGTCCACGTTGGCTGTGGACAGGCGGCTGCGCTTGTCTGTGATAACGCCCCCTGCCGTGCTAAACACACGTTCAGACAATACACTGGCTGCAGGGCAGGCCAGCACCTCCAAGGCATAAAGGGCAAGCTCAGGCCATGTGCCAAATTTGGAGACCCAGAAGTTGAATGGGGCAGACCCATCAGTCAGTACGTGTAGGCGTGTGCACACATACTGTTTCACCATGTTGCTGAAATGCTGCCTCCTGCTAAGACCTTGCCTATCAGCTGGTGGTGCTGTTTGTTGTGGCGGGCTGCTGTCAAAGCTTTGCCACATTTCGGCCATGCTAACCCTGCCTTCTGAGGTGCTGGCGGTGCCACAGCTGCGTTGGCGGCCTCTTCCTCCTCCTCCTCTGCCTTC
>BLSH010472556.1:128445-139133 GCA_018402905.1 Glandirana rugosa
ATCCCTCTCCTACGACGGCCGCGACACTCCCTGTCTAACGTCTATAATTATTGTAGCGTAGGACGTAATAATCAGATCGTTCTGTAATGCAGGATGAGATCTGCAATCTGTCCCTCAAAGCAGTAGACTCTACCTAGTCCAGAATCAGATCATTCTGTAATGCAGGATGAGATCTGCAATCTTGTCCCTCAAAGCAGTAGTAGTAATCTCTACCTAGTCCACAATCCGATCGTTCTGTAATGCAGGATGCGATGTTATTAATATCTGCAATCTGTCCCTCACAGCGCCGGCAGCATCCTCTCCCTAGACTAGCCTGAGAGCATGTGACATGCAGCACTACGTGACTCCAGCTTATACAGAGGCTGGGTCACATGATGCAGTGGCCAATCACAGCCATTCCATTAGTAGGCATGGCTGTGATGGCTTCTAAGGGCAAACCTGTGAAACGCTTGTTGATTGGCTGCCCTGCAGCTATTCAACATGTGTGATCAAATACCCGAACCCAGAACCCGAACCCAAACTTTTTTTTAAATGTCCGGGTTCGGGTCCGGGTCACGGACACTCCAAAGTTCGGTACGGACCCGAACTTTACAGTTCGGGTTCGCTCAACGCTAATTGTAATTTTAATTCGGAACGAAACAAACCGCACATGTCTAGATCTCACACTATCCAAGACTGTCTTTCAAAATAAGGAGTTGCAGTGATCTCTACAGACACCTTCCATAAATGAAATGTCCCTCTCTCAGAAAAGGAATTCAAAAAAGCTCTCAAAGACATGAAAGTAGGCAAAGCCCTGGTCCAGATGGCCTCCCATTACAATAAGAGAAAAAAAGGAAGGCGCACGCACCTAGTGCATTACCAAAAACAATTTTATTAAAATTGATAGCAAGAGAGGGTACTCACAAAATGGTGGGTGCACAACCTGTGCAGACTAAGACAGAATAAAAGCTGACGCGTTTCAGGGGAGCACCCCCTTCCTCAGAGCTTCCTTCCCATTACAATATTACAAAATCTTTAAAGACACTCTAAAATCTAAGTTTCTTTTGGCTTTCTGCTCATTTAAAACTAACACTCAAGCCCCCCCCCCCATCTCCTGGAAGCGCATATATCGGTCATTCCAAAGGAAGGGAAAGATGCTTCTCTTGTAACAAACTACCACCCAATATCTTTCATCAAATATATGTGAAGATCCTAGCTAGCTGTCTGCTACCAGTCCTTCCTTCCTTAATCTCCCTTGACCAGGTTGGTTTTATACTGGGTAGAGAAGGTAGGGACAATACAATTAAAGCCCTAAATATACACCACTGAATCAATCTGAATGGAAAACACAGTTTCTTTCTCTCGCTTGATGTGGAGAAGGCATTTGACAGAGTGGCCTGGGACTATGACGCAGTGCTCAAAGCTATTGGGTTACCAAACATAATGTTGTCATACATAAGAGCACTTTACTTACTTTACTCACCCGCTGCGAGAGTCCGGGTCAACGGCCACCTGTCAAACGCCTTTCACTTACACAATGGCACCTGACAGGGATGTTCCCTCTCCCCGCTCCTATTCATCCTTACCCTTGAGACTTTACTATACAAAATACACTCAAACCCAGATATCAGAAGTATCACCATTAAAGAACATATAAGCTCGCTGTATTTGCTGACGACCTTCTACTTTTTCTATCTGAACCTCACATCTCTATTCCAAGCCTGATAAAAGACTTAAAACATTTCCAAAGTTTCTCTAACCTAGAGACAGACCACACAAAATCAAATGCCTTAAACGTAACACTGCCCCTTGATATTGTCTCGGAATGTCAAAACAACTTTTCTTTCGAATGGGCCAAGGACTCATTTACCTATCTCAGAATTAAAATTCCAAAATTCCTATCAAACGTCTTCCAATACAATTTTGCCCCAATTCTAAAAGAAACGAGAGCAGATCTTAAACGCTGGAGCGTTCCTCAATGTTTCTTGATTCGGCAGAGCCTTCCTTCTCAAAATGACCATCCTTCCCCTCTTCCTCTACTTGCTACATACCATCCCCATACAAATCCATGCTTTCTTTTATACTTCTTTTCATCAAGCATGTACTTCCTTCATCTGGAGAAAGAAATCACCCAGAATCAAATTTGATGGTCTCATCCTCCCCAAAAACAAAGGAGGAATAGCTCTCCCCGACCTACGTCGATATTACTGGACAACCCATCTGGCCCGTGTGGTGGACTGGAACATCCAACACACTGTAAAAGACTGGGTCACATTAGAACATTACATCACTCCCCAATGACTGAGAACCTAACCATGGATACACCCACAACATGTCTCCTCTCAGACCAAGCTTCATCCCTTAATAGGTCCCACACTGGAAATCTTCCATACCTCTACCAAAACAACAAACTCTACTCCTTGGCTGAGCCCGTTAACCCCATTGCAGGCAAATCCAGAATTCCCTCTAGGTACAAATGACAATTTTCTTGGTCAAATCTGGCTGCACAGAGATGTACTGGCAACTTACTTCTTCCACAGAGGCACTGTCCTGACAATGGAAGATTTAAATGTCAAACTGACCCCTAATCATATCCCACAGTGGACTTACATGCAAATAAGATACTTCCTGTCTAGGACAGATACTGCCCACCACTGGACAAAAAAACATCTACTTTGGAACTATGCACCAAAAAAAACCCCCAAAGACATCTTATTTCAGATTTGTACTCCTCTAAGGAACCATCCAGGGCCATTGGAAGGCCTATGCACGGGCGCACGTAGCATGTGAGCGTGTCCGTGCACGTTTGTTGTGAGCGTTCGCACGCGCCTATGCATGCGTGCGTGTGCGCTGGCATTGGTGCCAAAACGGCCATTTAAGCTCACAGCACCCTGCAGTCAGTGCTGTCCATTCTACAGCATTCCTGCACCTGTGACCCTAGTGTTTTCTCTGAGAGACTTCCTGTTTCTGTGAACCCGGCTTCCTGTTGGACTTTGTTTGCTTGCTGCCTGCCCTGACCCCTGGCCTGTCTGCGACTACTCTCCTGCCTGATCCTTCATACTTCTGCTGCCCGCACTTTGCCGACCCTGCCTGTACCCGACTATCCGCCAGCTTGAACCACTTGTACTGCACTGCCAGCTTGTTACCGACCAGACTTGTACCATCACCCTTCTGCCTGCACAAGCTCCTGTGGACCTTCACCTGTCATCTGTGACCAAGTCCAGCCCTCGTGCCCCCCCTGTGCTCTTGAACTCCCTGTCTCCACTATCAGGGGTTCTCAAACCAGGGCCGTAAGAGAGGTTGCCCCCACATAAGTCAGACTCAACCACCAGGTACGTGACAACTCCTCTCTCTTTAAAGATCCATCAGCGTTCTCCAGCCATGCTTGCCTAGAATGGGAACAGGACCAAAATATAAAATTCACTGACCCCGAAAGGGAATCGATATGCTCCTATATTCACAAGGGTACCCTAAACACAATCGCTCAAGAATGTGGTTTTAAAATCCTGTCGATATGGTACAGAACCCCTGCGTTGCTTCATAAATTTTAAAACTCAACCACGGATAAATGTTGGCAGTAGTCATGTCCCGTAATCCAAACCTTTTGGCAGCTAGTGCATGACACCATCATCTCGGTCACTTCAGAAAATATTGAATTCTCCCCGACTATCTACCTGCTTCATTATACCACCATTCCAAAGAGGCGCTACCTCAAATCACTAACAATTCTTATGATAAATGCAGCAAGGCATTGTATTCCTTGCCATTGGCATTCCCCTACTGCTCCGACGAAAGAGGAGTGGTACCACAGGCTTAACAACATAGAAAAAAAAATCTAAGAACTTATTAGCATCGCACACAAAGAGTTATATATATTCACATCAACATGGTATGGTTAGCAACACTTTAAAATAACTGCATACTCACTGGATGAGGGATGACTTTTGGTTAACTAACTTACACATTACATCAGGATGGATATCTACAAACACTCAGTCTGATCTTTTCTCACTTTCCCCACCGGTCTCTAACCTGATCCCATTGGGAATTAGGGACCACCTATTCCACCTATGACTTGATTTCATCTTACACTTCCTAGATCCTCAGCAGTTTAACGTGGAGAGAGAGGGGTGTCTGGAACTTCCCATTCCCCTCTTTTCCTTCCCTTTCTTTCCTTCCCTATGACCTTCCTCCCCCCCCCGACCTTTTTTTTCCCCCTGCCTGTTCCTCTTACCTACTCTATGTACTAAACCATTTTCCACAAACAGCAATGTCCCCTAAAAAACTTGACATAGCTCCAGGTCATGTATAGTATACAAAAAATCAATATTTATACAGGATTATCAATTTCTTACAAAAAAATGCACTTAAGGACTCATACACACTCATGTTTTCACAGCCGCGTTTTTGAACTTTTTTCACAGTTTAAAAATGCCTCTCCATGTTATTCAATGACCTCATGCACACACAGACGTTTTTGAGCTGTGAGTGGCATAGGCGTTTTTAATCTTCAAAAAAACCCCAGGACCAGCACGTTCTGAAGCTCCAGTGCCAGAGCTGTAAAAAAGCAGACGCTGGTAAAAGCTCAAAAACAAGGCTTAATGGTGTATACACTGCATTAAGCCTCATCAGGCATTTCTCTGCCTCTATTCAAAATCAATGGTTCCCTATGGGAGCCCACTGATTTGAATAGAAGTCGCAACAGAAGTTGGATCATGATGATCCGACTTGTGGTGCAACTTGTGTGCTGAGGATCTTGAAGGTGAACCCCTGCCAAAATGAAAGAAAAATTTGCTTGGGGTTCCACCCAAGAGATACCAGACCCTTCGGTCTGGTATGGATTTTAAAGGGAACCCCCACACCAAAAAAATGGTGTGGGGTCCCCCAAAATCCATACCAAACCCTTATCCGAGCACTGTTAGAAGCCTTCTTTATTCTAATATCTAATATTTCTGTATTAACAATACTAACCAGTATAAATGTGTTGGATCTTGAGAATAATTGAGATATATATATATATATATATATATTATCTCTTCTATATTTGGAAAAGTAACAAATATAGTTTACAGTTTGTATTTAAAGTTATATTAAAATGTTTAAGTAGCAAGCATTCCTTTGGAAGTTTACACATGTGGTAATAATTAGGAACAGAGTTTTCTTTTCCTCTCCCAATTCCAAGGATAAAGTTTCAACATGTCTTAAGCTGCAGAGTGTTTAAAATGTTTGATTTAAGAATATAAGTTCTTTATACTACGATATTTCTTTATTAGGATATTAATAAGTGAAGGACATTTCATATGAATATATATACTTATTGATGTATGTAACATTATTTGATTTAGAGGATAGAAAAAGTTATATTGTATAAGAATATGGGCTTTTGCCCATCCCCCAGGTTCAACATAGCTGTGTATTGAATTTCAGTGGGCATCTCCTCAGGGATGGAGGGGCCATTTCACTGAAATTTAGGCTGAAACATTTGTCATTAGTTTTGGTAGTACTACAAGGCATATGAGGACTTTAAACCAACCTTTTTTTAGGAAGGAGGGGGCTTTGTGAGTAGAAGTTTTTGAACAAAGAGCTAGGAGATGCAGATTGCTTGCTAACACTAGGAAGCTGCTTTTTAGCTTCTCTCTCACACACACAGACATGCACATTTGATTTTATACACAATCTTCATCTCAAGATTATAACTTCATTATTGATATTTTTACATTTTGTATTGTAATATTGTTCTTGTAATATTTTACTATTTTGTTATTAAATCGATTTTTGAGTTTTTACACAAGAACTGAACGGACTTTCTTGGGACTTTTCTCACCAATATAAGTTACAGAATATTGAGAGAATATTCTCATATTTAACAAGCACACAGCCCGGCAGGTCAGGAAAGGGGGGATGAGCGAGCCCCAAAGCACCTTGTTCCCATGTTGATGAGGACAAGGACCTCTTCCCGACAACCCTGGCTGGTGGTTGTCGGGGTCTGCGGGCGGGGGTATTATTGGAATCTGGAAACCCCCTTTGACAAGGGGGGCCCCCAGATTCCAGCCCCCACCATATGTAAATGAGTATGGGGTACATTATACCCCTACCCTGAGGGCATGCGGCTTGGTATGGTCCAGGAGGGGGGGGGGCACTTGCTCGTCCTCTCCTTTACTGACCTGCCGGGCTGCATGCTCGGATAAGGGTTTAGTATGGATCTTGGGGGGACCCCACGCCAATTTTTTTGGCATGGGGGTTCCCCTTAAAATCCATACCAGACCGAAGGGTCTGGTATCTCTTGGGGGGGAACAACAAGCAATTTTTTTTTTCATTTTGGCGGGGGTTCCCCTACAAGATCCTCAGCACACAAGTCGCACCACAAGTCGGATCATCATGATCCAACTTCTAGTGCAACTTCTATTCAAATCAATCAGAAAAGCATTGATTTTGAATAGAGGCAGAGAAACGCGGCTAAAAGCTAGCGCAGATAAACGCGCATTGACGCCAATGCAATACTCTGATAAAATCGTGTTTTTAGTGCAGCTTTTTTCCTGGTGATGGTACTAGCTTTACAGCTCATTTTTTATAACGCCCATGTGTATGAGGCCTAATTGTTTAGATACAAAATTATATAGTTTCTTGTTTCTGTTATTACTACATGGAATTCTCTAACTTTGAAAAGTTCATGTGTTCCATTTAACTACCTGAAAATTCAGGCTGTATTATCATTAAAATGTGAGAAACTATATCTGAATGTCTCATTATCTTCAATAAAACATTTATGAAACAAAAAAAAAAAGGATTTACAGGCTATTAAATCAAATTAACAATTCACTATCAGGAGAAAGAATTCATTCACAAAAATCCATTTAATCCACGAGTAAAAGAGTCCTATGGACCCTTTATGGAGTGCATGGAGAGCCTGCTCTCCAATGGAAGGCATACTTCTGCTGTTGGTGACCTGTAGGTGGCTGATCGCAAGGCAGAAGCCTGAGCATCTCCTTGCACAAACACACACATCTAGGTTACCCTACCCCAGTCATCTTTTATGACCACACTAAATAGATGAACACTGCTTTTGTGTAACCAAACCTTATTTCTTATTGCATTAGTTAATTAACTGTTATAAAATACTGTGTCTGTTATTGTTTTTTTATGGGGTGTGAGGGATTATGTAAAGTAACAATGACAGGATCATAACATGAAATAAGGAAATTACATTTTGAATGGTTTATATAGAGGTAGCAGCTAGAGAAAGTGAACAAAAACAATTAAGCTTTTATCATCCAACCTGGTGTTATCTTAAATTTAGAGCTAGCAAGGATTATGTGATATTCTTCGTCCCTTTGGGCATAATTAGCACACGGCAATAGGAAGCACAGTACTTAATATAATTAGTCCCTGCAATAGAATAGGTTAGCAAGCTACCATTTAATGAAACAGTGTTCATTTTGGCTAAATTGAGGTATACTACTTGTTATGAATTGAACTCCTAAACAGACCAGCCTTTTTCTTTGAAAATGTCCCCTATTGTGCCTTATGAAATACCCCCTGAAGCATCCATAAACTGATTTAATTGCTGTTATCACTGGTATTGTTCATGCACTGTATAGCATAGCTTTTGCTTTAAATATATTCTAAACACTGGTTGCATGTTACTTGTTATGTATAATATTGAGAATCAGTCACAACTGGGCTGACTCTATAGTCTGTATATAATCTCAGTTCATTCATTAGGAGGTTATATCTGCCCCCCTATTCACACACTTTAGTTTGTGCCAGTAGTTAAGAGGAACAAATTTATTGTAGATGGTAGTGTTAGAAAATACTGTATATTTTCTATGCAAGTTCTAAATTATCATTTTTCAGTCTGTCTTTATTTTCTCCTTTAAAGTGCTTTAAAGTGGTTGTGGAACTAAGCACACATATATGTAATGTTTACTTATCTCTCTCCAAAGCTCGAAGTGCAGTTTTTCTCTGGGGATCCGTTACTCTATTATCAGCATGAGTCACTTCTGACAAGTTTTCTGACATATGAGATAATAGTAGCTTAAAATTTGTGTCGGGGAGGGAGCTTAGAGGGAGATAAACAGGGAGATTGTCTATTCAGACTACAGCTCTGCATGTTCCTTCATTCCTCTGTCTATGTGGAGGGGGGTGTCCCTTTCCTCCAATCAGTTCTCACACAGTGTAAGCCCAGTATCCCCACCCACCCCTATGTGCTGCTGAAAGAGAAAGAAACATTTTTAACATGATCTGCATTTTCCAAAGTGTGTAGAAAGGGGAAGACAGCAGACATACAAGTAAAATGTATGTAGGAGGTTTTGTTTCATTTCAGTGTATCATATAAGGCTATTCACTTCATTGGGTATATGTGAGGGTTTACAACCACTTTAATCTTCAACTGCTTCCTTTTACCTAAATAACAGATCTAATCTAATCCAATGAAGTGGGGTCATTGTTTTTGTTTGTTAACAGTTGCCTTTAAATAGCATTGTGTTGCAGAGGTAACAGGCGTGGTATTGTATGTACAATAATCTCAACTACACCTCTACACAGATAAGATTAAACTTCTGTTTAATATATACAGTATATAGTATATATTTCAGAGTATCACATACATTTTTTGGTACTGTAGTACACCTAGAGGGGATTGTGTATGTATATTGTATATGAATGTTGTAACTTGCACGGTTTATGTTAACATTATGGGGGTCCATAGTATGGTATGGGTGGAGACCTTTTGTCTAGGATTGGTCCTTAGAGGATTTTTTTTGTTGTCTTAAGAATTGTAGGCTGTGCCTCGCTAAAACATTTGCTTGATAAAAGCAAACATATCTTTACTCGGCCGCAAATTTTCTGGGTGTTGGTGGGATGTTCGCCTGCTGAGTGCCCCACAATGCCCTGCGCTGCTTTTTAGGGCCCTGATTGGCTGAATGCACGTGACCACTGGTAAGGTGTAAGGCTTTGCCCAATCAGGGCACAGAGCACACTGAATAGCTGGTTGTTAAGGAGCGGGCCAGGAAGCCGGCCGTTGCATCCTTAAAAATGGATGAGTCATCAGCTGTCAGCAGGCTTTCGGCCTCTCCCCACAACCCTGTCGGCGGCGGTGGCTGTGGGGGTCTGCAGGCAGGGGGCTTATTGGAATCTGGAAGCCCACTTTATGCGAACATACATTGTACCCCTACTCATTCACCAAAAAAAGTAAAAAATAAATAAAAACACACACACAGTTTTTGACAATTCCTTTAGTAAAAATAAAAAGCAATGTCCCCTGATGTAGTTTAGATCCATCATAAATCACAAAGCCCGCCGCACCGCCAAAAAAAAAAAAAAAAAGCTCCACCCCTGCCAAAAGCTCTCCACCTGCTCTACCGTTTGACAGTCCTTAAAGGTGAGGGGTGGAGCCACCTGGCAACGTCACCTGGTGGCACCGCCCCAAGTGATGTCCCCGACCGGTGCATGCTGGGTCAATGATGTCACAAGGGGGCGGTACCACTAGGTGATGTCACCACGTGGCCCACCCCTAAGCTGTTTAACAACTGTCAGACTGAGGAGCAGGCAGACGCGGTAGCCTTCATTGCGGGTGGAGGTTTTTTTCGGGTCTGTTGGTGTGGCGGGCATCATGATTGACGATGGATCTACATTGGGAGACATTCTTTTTTTTTTTTAATACTGTAAAGGAATTGTCAAAAACTGTGTGTTTTTATTTCTTTTTGACATTTTTTTTTGGTGAATAAGTAGGGGCGCAATGTACCCCATACTCAAAATTGTAGTGTTCCTGTACCCCAATCCACCTCGGTACCAATCCCTATAGTACATATTGAAACCCAAGGAGGGAAGAATGGGACAATGTGATGCCAAAATAATGTGGAGGATATATGTAGTATAGTACTAAAATACAATATTTATTGGAATAACATTAAAATCCCTCATTAAGATCTCTCATGACCACGGAACAATGCAACAATACTCATTGCTCATTCACATAGGGGTGGCCGGAGTCTGGTATGGATTGGGGAGGGATCTCCGCGCTGTTTTTTTCATAACTTTGTATTGCTGGCAATGTGTTTTTTTATCATTCAGCTGTCAGCGGGGAAGCACATGCACTAAACTGTGGCCTGATCATACAGACTGGCTCCCCAAGCATTCTACAAAATAAAAAAGCTTGCAGTGAAAATCAATTTAAATGTCTTTTTTTTTCTTTATATGTCAGTTTTGCTGCAGCAGGTTCTATACATGGTACAGATGTGCCACTTTACAGGCTGTGACGAATCACACACGCCCAAGGCGACTAGCTAACCAAGACGTGCATGCTGTGACTGGGAGTATATGAGGGAATAAGGGGGAACCTATACTGCCATAAGATTTCACTGTGCTTTCACAGCCCGCACTACCTTTGGCCACCACTAGAGGGAGACTCTACTCCAATCCAGCTGGCTGACCACACACAGGCAGATACAAATCTTACAAACAATCTGGTGCACTCTAAGGGTTGGGAAGCAGTCTAGCAATTAATACACACTTCTAAGGTTTCTCTAGCTATCCTGCAAGCTAAAACCCCAGTGCTAATCACTCTTCCCACTGTCCACACACCCACACCAGACCCACAATAACCGATAGTCTGCTGCCACTCAGCCGTTTATCCTCGGATTGGTCTGCTGAGCCACCACACACACTCAGACACGTAGCTTAAACTGAATATTAAGGCACTAAAATACAAC
>BLSH010472556.1:166356-177770 GCA_018402905.1 Glandirana rugosa
ACTAGTTCCAAAATGTGACCTGAGAAGTCTTCAGACAAGACTTTACAGACGACCGCCCCGAACTAAAGCCAGATACGTATTCAGTCCGTGTGTAAAGCCGATAGAGACGGAAGTGGCCGTATGTCACCCGTAGGTTGTGAATTAATATGACAAAAAGTTCTAAATCAATAATAATATATTAATAACAAAGAATTTACTCTAGAGGGTAACCACAACCTACAAAAACGTAGTCCACGGAAGTTAACGGGACACCATGGAGAGTGACTTTTGACGATACGACAATCGTTAATGTAGTCGGTCTTTTCTCAGTCGTAACCGCCGGAACCCCAAATTTCTTGGCTTTTCTGGCTGATGTAATTGCTAACAGCATAGCAGTTTTCAGTGAGAGGTACCACAGGGCAATTGAAGGCACCTGATGCAAAAACATCCAACACCAATGGGAGATCTCATTTAAGAAACAATAATTATATAATAATAACTAAATCTTGAAAAACAGTATAATTAAGTGTTGGATGCCCACTGTATGCCGGTGAAGGCAGAGATAGCCGAAATGTGTGCCTGACTTATGCATAGACCGAAATCAAGCCCCGCCAGCAGACATTTCAGAACAGACTTCTGAAGAGTCCAGTGTAAAACCTTGATCAGAAATAATCCTGTGAATTTTTGCCATATTCTACTATAAGCACTGTTAGCGCTGTCCTTTCTTGTTTTCATAAGAATATTCACAACCTTTACAGAGCATTCGAGACCCATTAGCCTCTGTCTCTCAAGACCCAAGCCATCAGCCGGAGCCTGTCAAATGCTGAACGAATGGGACTTTAGAGAAGATTTGATCTTGCAGGCAGAGAGAGTCAATCCTTAACACTCATTAGGAGGAGAAGAGGGTACCAAGGCCCCTTTGGCCAATCTGGGATCATCACCAGAACTGTCACCTTTCACCACAAATCAGAAGGAGGGGCAGAAATGTATGCACTATCTTGGAGATCCACTCTGCGATCAGCACCTGGACTCTGGAATAGAACTTCAGCAACTTGGCATTGACTGGGCGGGTCTACCAATGCCAATGCCAAGCTCTGTTAGTTTTCGAAAGAATCACAGTAGTCTGGAGCATTCATTGTTGTTCAGACTTGTCCTGGACAAATAAATAGTTTGCCTTAAGATTCTGCCTACCAGGCACTTAGGCTGCAGATATAGCTGCAAAAGTTTTACTTTAGCTTTGCAACATTGTCTACAGCGGCGTCACTAGGGTTGGTGTCATCTGGTGAGGTAAAACATGGTGTTACCCCCCTGGCAGGAGGGAAATACCATGGTTTACTGCACCGTTGCGACTCTCCCCTTCTAGCCTGCCACAGTGCTTTGTCCTGCTGCTGTGGAGTAATAGCAGGAACAGGACAGAACAGTAGACACTGGGCAGGCTATCGCATCAGGCTCTCTCCTGTCTAGCCTGCCAAAGTGCACTTGATGGTGTCACCCAAGACACAACCAGGGTGCAAGAATTGCTATGTACAGGGTGCAAGGATAGCTATGAACAGGGTGCAAGGATTGCTATGTATAGGGTGCAAGGATTGCTATGTACATGGTGCAGGGATTGCTATGTACAGGGTGCAAGGATAGCTATGTACAGGGTGCAAGGCTAGCTATGTACAGGGAGCATGGATCGCTATGTACAGGGTACAAGAATCACTACATGCGATCCTTGCGGCCTGTACATAGTGATCCTGCTGGGAGAGCTGGAGCGCTGTTTGTTACTTGTTCTGTGTAGAACTAAAAGCAGTGAGAGGTGCATAAGGGGCTATCGCTAGAGGAGGTCGCCGCTGCTGTCCAATAGCTCTGGTGTCACCCCTCTGACGGAGTCACCCGGGTGCGGCCCGCACCCCCATATCCATGCCACTGTTATTAGACGATGAATCACTAGAGTCAGGTTGTTCTTTCATATTAGTTGACAGAAAGTGCTGTTATCTGCATGTGCTCTGTGACTAAGGGCATGTTCCAATAGCATAAGTTTGACATCATTTTGAGAAGATTCTGAGCTCATTCAGAACTGACATGTGCATTTGACCCCAAGCTGACCTCCTTCTGACCTGAATTTTTGTGAAAAAAAACATACTGTACAGTGGGGATGCTTAAAAAATAATGCAAGAAATATTTTTTTTATCTATCAATTATTAACATACAAAGGGCATAAACAGAAAAAAAAACGAAATCCAATCAGTATTTCACTGATTGTCCACTCTTTGTCATTAACCTTTTTGCAGCCAGTGCCATTTTTGCAATTTCTTGCACACATATTAAAATGTTCATTGTAAGCCTGAAAAATAGTTAAAACCCCAAAAATGTTACATATTTTCTGAATGCACTCTGGAGAATATAATGGTCATCAGTTCATCATTTACCATAAATAATAGCCTTAGAATTATCTGGCATGCGCCATGATAGGTAACATGCTACTTTCTTTTTTTTTTTACTTAACTTTGTTGTTATATAGGGGGCAATAGCCCCCTTCATGATAGCATACTGTATATAGTAGGTCCTCTTTAAGGAGACATCCGAGTCTGTTAAATGCTTAACGTCACCTATGAACCACAATGAAGCTTATCAAGCGACAGCCAGGGATAGGCAATTAACCCAGAAGTCAGGTAATACACGTCCCGGTCACCAGGGAGACCAGTGAATCATTTTGTTACTGTCCCTCAGCTCCTCCTAGTGAACCCTGCCATGCTATTCCTAGGCCTCTAGTTGGGACAATGGAGCCCGAGATACATGGTGGTGGGGAAGTAATCACCCAGATCACTTTCACCTGAAAGCCAACTGTCTACTTGACACAAGACGGCATCAATTGTGGCATGTACACTTACACACTGTTAAAGTGTTACTAAAGCCATTTTTTAATTCAAATAATAAACATGTTATACTCACCTGCTCTGTGTAATGCTATGCTGCACCCCCCCCCACCATCTTGGCTTCTCCTCTTCTGTGTGTGCTCCCAAGCCACTTGTTATGGGTGCAAATGTGTGTGTTCACTCCTAAACTCTGTGTAGACAAACAGCGGGGCTTGGTCCCGCCCTCCTCACAGCATGCAGTTGGATCAATTGAGGACTCAGATAAGTATTTAGAGAGGTGAGGGAATGCATTAAGTTAAAAAAACATTTTACCTGTAGAACCACTTTAAGGACAGTGAAAGACCTTGAAGAGAAGATATGGCCCCAATAGAGCTCTGATCTCAATATTCTGGGATTACACGAAGAATCCACAGAATCCACTGAAGTGCCTTGGTTAGTTCTCCTGGTTATTAATCTGCTATACTAAGTTTTCTTGATAAGCCACTGCATTTTTGCCCCTTAAAATTGTTGAACAGTACATCTTTCTTCCATCTACCTTGGAATTACTTTATGTGAGAGCCAATTTTTGATGCAGAAGATCACCCTGTGACTTGTTGCTGTGGTTAGTCTTGCCATTGTGTAACCTTATTTTTTACACCAAACTGTCTTCATAGACCTCAACTTGATAGTACAGTATATATTTTCCTCATCCATTTTCATTTCTCATCTGCATCTGATTCTGCTTGGTTTAATGATTGTATTTTAACCTACATGTTATCGTGACAATCATTAGCACCCATTTGGTATTATTATTTAATCATGCCCTGGACCATATGGCTGCAAAATCCTTAATTGTATGCATGTGCACCTAGGAGAATTAATACCGTTTTGAAGGCAAAAGGTTGGACATACCAAATATTGGTTTGATTTTGTTAGTTTTTTTACTGTTTATGCACTTTGTAGGTTGTTGACTGATAAATAATAGCCATTTAATTATTTTGAAAATCATCTTCTCTTATAGCATTTTTCTTGAGTCTTCAAAACCTTTTCACTGTTTGTAATATGAGATGGCAACTGAAAACAGAATTAATAATGCTTCCTCATGTGTGTATACAGTGAGGAGCAGTGTACAGTAATCTTATGAATAATGATAATAACTCCACACTGATATTTACCATTGTTCAGTATTGTGTAGATCAGTGGTTCTCAACTCCGGTCCTCGGGACCCACTAACAGGCCAGGTTTGCAGGATAACTGAAATACATCACAGGTGATATCATTTGCTGCTCAGTGATTGCAGTATTCTAGTCTGCATCTCCCCAAGGTAATACTGAAAATCTGGCCTGTTGGTGGGTCCCGAGGACAGGAGTTGAGAACCACTGGTGTAGATGGTCCCATAGTTGCATTCTTTAGTATGGAGTTAGTTTGTATCTGCTTATAAACAATAGAAGCACATACAGAAAATAGTATAATTATAAATTGTAAATACATATTTTTTCCAGAAATCCCTTAATATACGCCTCCTGGAATCTAGTTTCACTTTGTTGCTGTGCCTGTGAAGGTTCCTTTTTTTCAAGGTCATGAACTAGTATTGGTAAGCAACATTCAAGTAGACTCATTCTGAAATGCTGAAGGATTATTTGACTACTTGGATAAGTAGCGAATAGAGTTGGGTGAATGGTTCGGGTTGAGCAAAAGTTTGGGCTGAACATTGCCTGTTTGCCCACAGAACACCCTGCAATGCACTGCGCGTTGCACAGGGCATTCTAAGCTTGATCAGTGCATGCTGGGTTGGCGACGTCACAATGATTACAATACAAAACAGCGTCACTGTCCACCACCTATAACTGGCCACTACAGCAAGGAGCTATGGAAAGGCATCTACAAACAAAAAACACAGAATTCCAAGCTCAACTTACCGACCAGTCTGTCACCAAACGAATTCACCTGTCTAACAGTAGCGTTTAAAAGGCAGGGGATTGGTTACACACATTTGCAAGTGTATGCATAAGCTGCAGGCCCCATCAAGGCTCCCTGTATTCTGCAGACCTAACTCTATATAAGATGCTTCATAGTGGAAGCACATACAATTTAATGGATAGATGGAGGACAGGTGACGGGAGGAGCCCAACCCTCCTTAAAGGTACAGGACCAGACACCCAGCCGTGGCCCAATGGCGGCTGCGGTGCTGGTGTGCGCCCAAATTTACAATACAAAACAGCATCACTGTCCACCACCTATAACTGGCCACTACAGCAAGGAGCTATGGAAAGGCATCTACAAACAAAAAACACAGAATTCCAAGCTCAACTTACCGACCAGTCTGTCACCAAACAAATTCACCTGTCTAACAGTAGTGTTTAAAAGGCAGGGGATTGGTTACACACATTTGCAAGTGTATGCATAAGCTGCAGGCCCCGTCAAGGCTCCCTGTATACTGACTTTAACCACCAAAATATTCACATAACAGCCTCAGCATATAAAGTAACTGACTACAACGCTCTATACATACACCACACACTGAAAAATGAACTCTCCATAAACACCAATGGGTTAAACCACCTGGCTAAGAGACACTCTATATGGAAAAAAGCCCAAGATCTCAAATGAGATATATTATGCGCACAGGAGACACATTTTTTCAGAAATGGCCACTCCTCCATGTTCAAACAAACACTTTCCTCACATCTACAAAGCATTTTATATGAATAAAACTAGAGAAGTCCTTATAGCAGTGAGAGACTCAGTAGATTTTCACCTAAAACAGGAACTTTCTGACCCCCAGGGTCGATACATAATCCTTGTCTGTACTATTAACAACACTGCCTACACCATAATGAACGTTTATGCCCCAAATGCTCAACAGACAAGATTTCTTCGCAAGACCATGAAAATAGTCAAACACACAAGAAAAGGCCACCCCTAATCATCTGTGGGGACTTTACCCTGAGTGCAGATCCTAATCTGAATACCACATCAGCGGCAAAGAGAAGGGAGTCTCCTCTGAAAAACGTTTTCATCACCCATGATGTTTTTGATGTGTGGAGGTGCCACCATGGCTCCAAAAAAGATTTTACGTTTTTCTCCTCCCACCACAAAACCTACTCCCGAATTGACATGTTTCTTACAGATTAATGGCGTTTGCAAAAAATTAGCACATCTGTGATCTACACTGCAACGTGGTGGGACCATGCTCCCATATTGATCTTCATAGAGGACTCCACACACCCTCAAAACATGTTTCTATGGCGTGCAAACAACTACATAATACAACATGCAGACTACACTCCTAAAATTTCAGACCATTTAACTGAATACTTTGAATGAAAAATGGGTTCTGTGTCAGTCCCCCTGCGTGGTTTGGAATGCGCATAAGGCATATACGTGGAATATTAATGAAATTAAGTTCTTATTCTAAAAAGAAGAGGACGCAGCATATAGATTTCCTCACCTCACTGATCTCCAACATAGAAAACCAAAACAAAAAGTTCACACAGCACTCATATACTGCACAGTTGCTGTGCTTAAGACAAGAACTCAAAACACTTTTGCTTCACCCATTTGAAAACATCCAATGTAAATTGAGGGCCACTACATACTCCACTTCAAACAAAGCATGTCAATTACTAGCATGCCGTATAAAGGGCAGAAGAACCAAAACCAGAATCACACAAATGCACCACCCGCACACTCAGGAAAAACGAACAAACCCCAGGACATATGGGTTTTAATGCTTTTAGTGCTTATTATGGTGACCTATATAACTTAAACAGAGATCCCTCCACATTCCAATCCGCCATAGAAAATATCAACTCCTTCTTAAAGAAATGCAAACTCCCTACTCTATCACATACTCAGCTAAGGAGCCTAAACAACCCTTTTCCAGAAACCGAAATTCGAAAGACTATCCAATCACTCCCCATAGGCAAAGCACCAGGCCCAGATGGACTGACTGGGGAATATTACAAACAATTTCCCCAATATCTAGTACCTCATTTAGTAAATCTATTCAACAATTCTGCCTCCTCTTCTTCATTTCCTTCTGAATCTTTAAAAGCAATAATCATAACACTGCCGAAACCAGGGAAGGAGCAGAATAAGCCCCAACATTTTCACCCAATCTCTTTACTTAACCTAGACCTGAAAATTTATGCAAAAATGATCGCCACTAGACTAGAGGTATCGCCACTAGACTAGAGGCCACTAGAGGTATGCCTACTCTCATCCATCGCAACCAGTCGGTGTTCACCAGGGAAAGACAAGCGTCGGACGCTACTAGGAGAATGATTGATATAATACAACACGCCAAGAGCAGTGAAACGCCTGCTTCTATCTTTGGACACAGAGAAGGCGTTTGACAGAGTCCATTGGTCTTTTCTCCAACTGGTCTTGCAAAAGTTTGGATTCAGGGGAAATATGCTCAGAGCTATCACAGCACTTTACACCATCCCGTCAGCACAGGTTTTCTCAGCAGATATGCTCCCCCAACCTTTGGGTACAAATGGTACAAGACAGGGGTGTCCACTGTCACCACTGATCTTCAACCTCTTAATGGAACCCCTTATGGAACACATAAGATCAAACCCCCTAATCTCAGGTATAAATATCGGCACCACTCACCACAAAATAAGTCTATTCGCAGACAATGTCATTCTAATCACAAACCCGGCTTCTTCCCTGGTAGAGGTAAACATAATATGGCAATGGTTTAGTGATATATCTTACTGTAGAGTCAATACAACCAAATCGAACATCCTAGATGTCAAACTTGATGCCACTACCAAAAACCTCATACAGATTCAGCACCCTTATGCATAGGCTGATAAAAGTATCACCTACTTAGGAGTCCAATTAACAAAGTCCAATTAACAAAGTGCACAACCTATTCTCATCTAATTACAAATCATTTCTGGCACACAGAATCTATTGAAAATAGATTTCACATGGACAGGTACGCTGGTATCATACAAAATGATATACCTATCTCAATTACTATATCTATTCAGAACCCTCCCCATCCCTATCCCCTCCAAGTTCTTTAAAGACCTTCAGACCATATTCAATAAATACATATGGAAAGGTAAAAACCTAGGTGTGCTCATACAAAATTCACCAAGCACAAACTGGCAGGAGGGGTAGGCTCCATTGACTTTGAAGATTACTATCTAGCGGCCATACCTGCACAACTACCGGATTGGTTCTACTCACCACCATCTACACTGTGGGGACAAATAGAAAACACATCACTCCTGAGACCAAACCTACAAAGATGGTTGATGAGTGTCCCCCTGGGTACCATCATCCCTAGAAATGCCTCCCCTACAATGAGAGCAATGGCCCTAGCCTGGAAAAAACTCTCATGACTAGAACAAACCTCCGCCAGCAAATTTGGGACACTAATTCCAATCGAAGTACTGCATCATCTCTCTACAGATCTACTCTTAAATCACTGGTCTAAGAAAGGCATAACATTCAGCCAAAATCTATTTAACAAGTCGCAAATTAAACCCTTCTCCCAATTGCAAACTGAATATAACATCCCCTCAACAGAAAGCTTTACTTACACCCGAGTCCAACATTGTCTAAAATCACTGCAGACCCCTCTTTACACCATACCACAAAAAGCCTGGCAATTCCCCACCTCTAAAGTAAAAGGAATATCTCTCTTTTGCAATTTATTCCACCAAAAAAATAAGTTCAACAAATCATCCTCCCACACCCACTGGGAATTGGGCCTGGGTCAATGTTTCACAGAAGATTAATGAACCACAGCTCTAAGAACGATATACAAAGCCACCAAATACTCTGCATTATGGGAAATGACCCAAAAAATTTCCCTAAGGTGGTACCTTACACCTACTAGGCTAGCATCCTTTAGCTCCAAAAATTCTGACACTTGATGGAGATGCAACAAAACCAGAGGAGACCTCTACCATATCCTTTGGTCATGCCCATGTCTACATCCATATAGGAATACCATCTTCCACATTATGGAGGACATAGCACAAAGCCTGATAACTCCTTCACCCGCTCTTGCTCTACTCAACCTAATGATAGAATCAGTCCCCAAACCCTTCAGACACTTAATAACCCACATACTACTAGCAGCCAGACTAAACCTAACAAGGTTATGGAAAACCGAAAAAACCCCATCCATTGTAAACATTCTTGAAATGGTAAACTTACACTTTAGCTACGAATTGACAATGGCTTTCAGTAGCGGCCAAATCCTTAGAACACAAAATGATTGGAAACCCTGGCCACAATGGTCTAGAGCTGCACAGTTCATAAGATAAACTTATTAAAAACATGTTCGTAATGTCTTGTTAATCCTTGATAATATTTAATATGCTTATACTTATAGATTGAGTGGACCTGACCCCCCTCTGGTGCACAGAGGAGGGTAGGTCAGACCATATATAATAATCAACACTACTGAAAAGTACTAAGAGTCACACTTAAGTTTGAAATCTCTGTTAAGCTATATCATTATTATATAACTATATGATCACAGGTACAACAACTTGTTTTGCGACAAACGATGTCCACATTGTTATTTCTTGTACTTATTACTAAATACTAATAAAAATCATTGAAGAAAAAAATGTAGCCTAAAATGCCGATCAGTGTATTCCGATGGCGGGAAAGTCTCCTCGCTGTCAAAATACAATAGCTTATCAGAATCTGGAGGCCCATTTTAATAAAAAGGTAGCCATATTTAGGCAATGTTCATGTAACCCATTCCATTCCTCGTCCATTTTCTTACGTGGCTGTAGATTCCCAGAAATGTAAGGAATGGGTCAGGTATGTCAGTGGCTGGTAGGGATGCAGCGGCTCCAAGCAGCCACCGATTCCTTAACAACCATTGACAGGCAGAGGTTGTCACATTTTTCCGCAATAAGTGTCTTAAATGTTTGACATTCAGATGAATGCCCAAACAGCCAATGTTCAGTCAATGTGATAAACTGCCTGCACTTAATAATCATTGACAGCCTTGAGCTGTCACGTTTATTCAACATGGAACACCCTAAACATTTTAACTGAACATTAAGCTCATCCCTCCTAACAATTGCCAAAGTTTAAAATTGGGTTTGCCAAGTATGATCTTATCAGTCTGTTACTTCCAGAAATAGCAGAAAATTAAACAGTTTGGCAGGAGAAACAGCACCCTTATATGTATCTATATTTGTATATTGATCTGGAATTCAGCTCTAATGAAAAGCTTAGCTTCAATTTTCTCTACCTTTTTAAAAAACATTATATTGCAAAAAAGGGAAATGAAAATAATTTTGGAAAATTTCTGCACTAGTTATTTTATAATATGCCTATATAATCTTTTGGATTATCGTCCTTGCTGGCCATGTATTAGGGATGAGATTCAGGTTTGCCCCAAACTCACTGTTTGCTGAACAAACTAGCCATATTTGGTCAGCTTGCCTGCTGGAATCCCCATATTAAAATGTATACAAAGTAGCTGGAGAGCCCGGACACCTTATATTTGGTCAATGACATTTCCCAGGATCCACTGGTCTGTTATGTACATTGCAGTAGTGCCATGGATTGTGTTGTTTTGCAGCAGTAGTGCATCGGGGAAGCATCATAGTGTGGCGGGTCATCCTGGCTGCTGGGAAACATTATCGGTGGTGGGGTGTACTAATTGTTTATGGATCTACAGTACATCACTGGAAGGATGTATATCAGGGAGCATTATTTGCATTTTTTTTGTAATATTTTTTTTCACAGTGTGAATGGCTTTACTTAGGAAAGACTCTTGTTCCTTAGCACTGGGGTAAGGTACCTTGCAAGGGAGGGGATGCTGTTCAGCCCCCCCCCCCCCTTGCCAAGTACCCCCCAATGTCGAAAGGCATGTGGCCTGACATGGTAGAAGGGGGGGTCACAAACTGGTTAGGGGGAAACCACACATTTTTTTCTGTTTTTGTAAAAAGGATAGTATAAACAGCATGGAGTTCCTCTTAAAATTTTGTACTGCTTGGACCTTGAAGAAGGGGACATACCCCGAAAGCTTGTCCTGAAAAATTTTATGTTAGTGCAAATAAAAAAAGTATCACGGACAGTACTCTGTTTTCTCTGGCACTATTGCACTAATACGGCTACAATCACTTCAAGCTCTTAAAATTTTAAATTCTATGAATGTCCCCAAAGTTGCAGCAGAAAAGCATTACCAGGAAGTAGAGTAGTGATTGAAAATAGATCTAAATCACTTGACGATATGATTGATGTTAGATTTACAGTACATCAAAGGACACTGTTTACATTATTAAAATGTCATTTTATTTAACCTCCTGCTAACCGCTCACAGTAAATATACTGCAAGTAAAATCTGTCAAAGTCAGTGAGCCAATGATTACAGAGAGGGACGGGGCTGAGTCAAGGCTCCATGTATGAATGGACAAACAGAGCAGCGGCTCGGCTCGGGTGCCCCCATTGCAAGCTGCTTACTGTGGGGGCACTCTGCAGGAGGGAGGGCCCAGGAGCACCTATGAGGGACCTGAGAAAAGGAGGATCTGGGCTGCTCTGTGCAAAACCACTGCACAGAGCAGGTAAGTATGACATGTTTGTTATTTTTAAACAAAA
>BLSH010472559.1:11985-37512 GCA_018402905.1 Glandirana rugosa
TATCCAGGACGCTAAAGTCTACCCGATCTACAACCCCGTTCCACAGATTTTTATCGAATTTCCCCCCGCACCGAACCGCGCGTTGCTCCTACCGTCGTGTGATCGTCTCGAGGCCGATGTTGTGCGTTAGGGTATCGGAGATTTGGTGGGCTTGTCGTGATTTACGGCCCGTTTTCTCGGAAGTTGTGGGGTGCTAGGGCGAGAGCGTCCCCTGACCGTAGACGGAGCCGGTCCTTATAGAGTCTAGACAAGTTCGGATCCAGTCGCCGGGCGAGGCCTGTTCTTCGATTTTACCGCGGCTCGGCGGTGCTCCTCCTGATGTCACTTCTGAGGGTCAGCCGGGGCCTTCTGAGTCCATCCCCAGATTGTGAGGGACTGGTGGGTGACTGTACCTGAGTCTTCCGGGGCCGACTGGGAGTCTTCACTGTAGTCCTCCTCGTGGCGGCTCGGCGCCATTTTAGCTTCTTGTCCGGAGCGGGCCGCTGACCTAGGCTTGAACAGATCTGAGATATTCCTGGCCGAGGCAGATGCCAGTCCCCTGCGAGAGCGGGATCGTGGGGTGTTGAAGGCTCTTTTGCCCGGCATTTAGTGCTGTTCGGGTGGTTTAGAGGCTATGGGATTGCGTGTTGTAGCCGGAGCTCTGCTAGTGTGCTGCCATCCTCGTTGCGCGCCAAGCCACGCCCCCCTTTAAGCTATTTTTAGACACCTTGCCCCAACATCTAGCCCATCTGAAATCGCAGGACCTATCAATAATGGGGAGGATAACAACACCAAACTACTTTATCTCTTCCGCACTATTAACATAGACATACCACAATCTTTCCTCACCTCAGTCCAAAAATGCTTCAACCAATACATATGGCACCACAGAACACCTAGATGTAATCTTACAACCATGATGAGGAACAAAAATAGTGGAGGGATGGGAGTGCCTAATGTCACGGCTTATTATAAAGCATGCGCTCTAGACCAACTCCGCTACTGGTGGAACACTCCTACACACAAAATATGGGCCAGCCTAGAAGCCTCATGCACGCAAACCAAAGATCTTAGAACAACCCTTATTGCCTCCAAATTAGGAGCCCCGCCGATACCAACAGACTCTCCCACAGTACAAACAGCCCTCAAAACATGGATGGACTTCTCTTTATATAACACTAAGGCAACTTTCAAGATACCCACACCACTTGCAGTGCTACGCCATTTTATTCCCCTCCTCCACATCCACTCCTGGCAAGATAAGGACCTCACATATCTACAGTACTTATATAACGGAAAGACCCTCCATCCCTTCCAATATCTAGTCCACCACCACAATTTTCCAATCTACTGACCACTTTAGCTACATAAAAATGTGATCCTTTCTACATAAACATCCCATCCCACTACATCTGGAAATACCAGTCACCCTACATACTTTATTCCAAGACCACTCCCTTCCCATAAAAGGCATCACTTTATTCTACAGGGTGGGCCATTTATATGGATACACCTTAATAAAATGGGAATGGTTGGTGATATTAACTTCCTGTTTGTGGCACATTAGTCTATGTCAGGGGGGAAACTTTTCAAGATGGGTGGTGACCATGGTGGCCATTTTGAAGTCGGCCATTTTGAATCCAACTTTTGTTTTTTCAATAGGAAGAGGGTCATGTGAAACATCAAACTTATTGGAAATTTCCCAAGAAAAACAATGGTGTGCTTGGTTTTAACGTAACTCTATTCTTTCATGAGTTATTTACAAGTTTCTGACCACTTATAAAATGTGTACAATGTGCTACCCATTGTGTTGGATTGTCAATGCAACCCTCTTCTCCCACTCTTCACACACTGATAGCAACACCACAGGAGAAATGTTAGCACAGGCTTCCAGTATCCGTAGTTTCAGGTGCTGCACATCTCGTATCTTCACAGCATATGGTTTTTTTATGGTTTTTATGGTCAGTTAAAACCAATACCGGGTGAGCTGCTCCTTCCAGGAAGTACCGCCATTCCTCCAAAGCCGACTTGATGACCAGCAATTTCCTATCACCGACATCATAGTTCCAGCAAGATGGTGCACCACCACATTATGGGTGTCAGGTCCGAGCATTCCTAGATGAACAGTTTCCTGGAAAGTGGATTGGTCGTCGTGGGCCAGTTGAATGGCCCCCAAGGTCTCCCGATCTGACCCCCTAAGACTTTTATCTTTGGGGTCATCTGAAGGTAATTGTCTATGCTGTGAAGATACGAGATGTGCAGCACCTGAAACTACGGATACTGGAAGCCTGTGCTAGCATTTCTCCTGCGGTGTTGCTATCAGTGTGTGAAGAGTGGGAGAAGAGGGTTGCATTGACAATCCAACACAATGGGCAGCACATTGAACACATTTTATAAGTGGTCAGAAACTTGTAAATAACTCATGAAAGAATAAAGTTACATTAAAACCAAGCACACCATTGTTTTTCTTGTCAAATTCCCAATAAGTTTGATGTGTCACATGACCCTCTTCCTATTGAAAAAAGTTGGATTCAAAATGGCCGACTTCAAAATGGCCGCCATGGTCACCACCCATCTTGAAAAGTTTCCCCCCCCACATATACTAATGTGCCACAAACAGGAAGTTAATATCACTAACCATTCCCATTTTATTAAGGTGTATCCATATAAATGGCCCACCCTGTATAATAACCTACAGGACCAAAATTCCTGCTCTAAACCTAACACTCTACTCAAATGGGAAAGAACACTGGGAAAAACATTTCCAGAGGAGCACTGGGTAAAGGCCTTCTCCATTACCCACTCCCCATCCAGATGTGCAAACCATTGGGAACTATTCCAGAAGATCATACACCTCTGGTACCTTACTCTGTTCAAGTTATCTAAAATTTACCCATCCCACACGGCCCTCTCAAACGGGCACACTACACCATATACTGTGGGCGTGTATCTCTGTACGGTCATATTGGAATAAGGTTTTCAATAATATATTGGACATTTGTGGCCAGCACATAGCACCCAGTCCTGAGATGGTGCTTTTGCACTTAAGTATACACGAACTTCCGCCCCAATTTAGAGAAGTGATCACACAATTGCTCCTAGTGGCAAAAATCACAATTATCAGGCAATGGAAAACCACCAACGCACCATCTCTAATCGACATGCTTGCGACACTAAACTTTCAATGTGAAATGGGAAAAACAATGGCCATTACCAACCTAGCAACTGACTCCTTTAGGAAAAGGTGGGAGCCCTGGTTGACACACCCCAAGTGTTCAGTTGAAAGCAAATTAGGATAGTGAACTCCTGACTCTGTGACTGGCCCTCCCCTCCTATCCCCCTTCTCCCTCCCCGTTACCCCTACTCCTTTATGTTTAACAACAGTGTTAACAAGATCCATAGAGGCACCACTAAGTTGTAACTCTCTCATGTACCAATCGGAATGATAACTAACCCTTGTGCTTGTCTGATGGTTATGGCGCACCCTTCAGGGTGCAGCTTGATCCCGATGGGGTGCCCTGGACGGTAGCGCCATATTAATATTAGTATTAGATGAACTAGTATTATACTAACACTGTACAGTAAGGCAAGTCTGGTCGTATTTACATTGTAAGATTCCATCTGTAACCACATTGTCAAGAAAGAGAGTGTTCAATATTTTTTTCATGTTTTACACCTTGTACTTTGATATTCACACACCTCTGTGACACAATATTCAGCTGTTGTATGTTTACTCTGTACTTTGAAACTCAATAAAAAACTATTGAAACTAAAAAGCATCACAGGACCTCTTAAATATGAGATCTGGGGTCAAAAGACCTCACCTCTCATATTTACACTGAAGTGCAACAAAAAAAAAGAAAAAAAAATTGTCTCCTGTAAGAGCTTTGGGCGGAAATTACATTTAACATACATATACTTCATGTAAAAACATAAAAGAATTGTAAAAGTAAACTGTGACGGCAAAGGTGATCTTTACAAAGTACTTAGTGTTTGGTGATACCAAAAATTAAAAAATACAATAAAACATGTGAATGAAAAAAGGTCCAGTTATTTTAACAAACAGGTCTGAAATCCTCCTCAGAAAGTTCAGAAACAATAATGGAATCTTCCGTAAAAATTCAAGATAAAACGACAGTGTCTTTCCAAATATGATCTCCAACTAGATTTCCTATGGTGCTCATTTAAAGTGATCTGTGCTATATTTCCCTCGGCTTTGTATCAGGTGCTCCCCTCATGTCCATGGGTGCCTGCTTACCGGAAAAACGTTCCCCACTCAAGGGGTTCACGTTTTGGGAGATTTTGCACAGCTCCCTCTGTGTGCTCTGGGGGTGGTGTTCCTCCCGGTCCGTGTGTTCCTGGTCTCCGGGCCTCCTTTGTCTCTCTCCGTATCCCAAGATTACCACCATAAAAAATATATATAAAAAATCCCGATCTAGTGCAATATTGTTAATTTATTTAAATGTAAAAATTATTATCAACAACAAATCAACAACAATGGGATAAAAAAGCAATATATAAAAAATCAAATATATAAAAATCGGCTGCAAGTTCCATAGGAGGAGACGCCGTGTCTCCTGCGTTCTCCTGGAAGTTTAAAAACCGGAAGTGACGTTTGTGACGACTCGGCCACGCCTCGTCACAAACGTCACTTCCGGTTTTTAAACTTCCAGGAGAACGCAGGAGACACGGCGTGGCAAGCCTGCAATCGCTAATGGTCTCCTGTACCATGTCTGCAGTTTCTGGCTGTCTCCTGTACCATGTCTGCAGTTTCTGGCTGTCTCCTGTACCATGTCTGCAGTCTCTGGCTGTCTCCTGTAAAATGTCTGCAGTTTCTGGCTGTCTCCTGTACCATGTCTGCAGTCTCTGGCTGTCTCCTGTACCATGTCTGCAGTCTCTGGCTGTTTCCTGTACCATGTCTGCAGTCTCTGGCTGTCTCCTGTACCATGTCTGCAGTCTCTGGCTGTTTCCTGTACCATGTCTGCAGTCTCTGGCTGTTTCCTGTTCCATGTTTGCAGTCTCTGGCTGTCTCCTGTACCATGCCTGCAGTCCCTGGCTGTCTCCTGTACCATGTCTGCAGTCTCTGGCTGTCTCCTGTACCATTTCTGCAGTCTCTGGCTGTCTCCTGTACCATTTCTGCAGTCTCTGACTGTCTCCTGTACCATGTCTGCAGTCTCTGGCTGTCTCCTGTACCATGCCTGCAGTCTCTGGCTGTCTCCTGTACCATGCCTGCAGTCTCTGGCTGTCTCCTGTACCAGGCTTGCAGTCTCTGGCTGTCTCCTGTACCAGGCCTGCAGTCTCTGGCTATCTCCTGTACCAGGCCTGCAGTCTCTGGCTATCTCCTGTACCAGGCCTGCAGTCTCTGGCTGTCTCCTGTACCAGACCTGCAATCTCTGATGGTCTCCTGTACCATGTCTGCAGTCTCTAGCTGTCTCCTATACCATGTCTGCAGTCTCTAGCTGTCTCCTATACCATGTCTGCAGTCTCTGGCTGTTTTCTATACCATGTCTGCAGTCTCTGGCTGTCTCCTGTACCATGTCTGCAGTCTCTGGCTGTCTCCTGTACCATGTCTGCAGTCTCTGGCTGTCTCCTGTACCATGTCTGCAGTCTCTGGCTGTCTCCTGTACCATGTCTGCAGTCTCTGGCTGTCTCCTGTAACATGTCTGCAGTCTCTGGCTGTTTCCTGTACCAGGCCTGCAGTCTCTGGCTGTCTCCTGTACCAGGCCTGCAGTCTCTGGCTGTCTCCTGTACCAGGCCTGCAGTCTCTGGCTGTCTCCTGTACCAGGCCTGCAAACGCTGATGGTCTCCTGTACCATGTCTGCAGTCTCTGGCTGTCTCCTGTACCATGCCTGCAGTCTCTGGCTGTTTCCTATACCATGTCTGCAGTCTCTGGCTGTCTTCTGTATCATGCCTGCAGCCACTGCTGTCACTTCTGCCTGATGCCTCCTCCTTCCCTCCACCATCTGTCACCTCTGCCCCATGTCTCCCAATAACCCTCCCATCCCTATCCTCTTCCCCCAGCGATCACAGCCTTTTCCATCCCAACTCTCCCACCCCACAATCCCTATTTCACTCTACCCTCAACTACCCTGCCCTCACTTACTCTCTACTCCCACCCTGCCATCGCCCAACTCCATAACAACCATCCCCCCAGCCCCAACCTCCCAAACCACCCCTATTCTTAGGCGATAGATATCGGTAATTGGTAAACCATGTCTCCAGTCTCTGGATGTCTGCAGTCTCTGTCTGTCTCCTGTACCAGGCCTGCAGTCTCTGGCTGTCTCCTGTACCAGGCCTGCAGTCTCTGGCTGTCTCCTGTACCAGGCCTGCAGTCTCTGGCTGTCTCCTGTACCAGGCCTGCAGTCTCTGGCTGTCTCCTGTACCATGTCTGCAGTCTCTGGCTGCCTCCTGTACCATGTCTGCAGTCTCTGGCTGTCTCCTGTACCATGTCTGCAGTCTCTGGCTGTCTCCTGTACCATGCCTGCAGTCTCTGGCTGTTTCCTGTACCATGCCTGCAGTCTCTGGCTGTTTCCTGTACCATGCCTGCAGTCTCTGGCTGTTTCCTGTACCATGCCTGCAGTCTCTGGCTGTCTCCTGTACCATGAATGCAATCTCTGACTGTCTCCTGTACCATGTATGCAGTCTCTGGCTGTCTCCTGTAGCAGGCCTGCAATCGCTAATGGTCTCCTGTACCATGCCTACAGTCTCTGGCTGTCTCCTGCATCATGTCTGCAGTCTCTGGCTGTCTCCTGTACCATTCCTGCAGTTTCTGGCTGTCTCCTGTACCATGTCTGCAGTCTCTGGCTGTCTCCTGTACCATGTCTGCAGTCTCTGGCTGTTGCCTGTACCAGGCCTGCAGTCTCTGACAGTCTCCTGTACCATACCTGCAGTCTCTGACAGTCTCCTGTACCATACCTGCAGTCTCTGGCTGTCTCCTGTACCATGTCTGCAGTCTCTGGAGTGTTTCCTGTACCATGTCTGCAGTCTCTGGCTGTCTCCTGTAACATGTCTGCAGTCTCTGGCTGTCTCCTGTACCATGTCTGCAGTCTCTGGCTGTCTCCTGTACCATGTCTGCAGTCTCTGGCTGTCTCCTGTACCATGTCTGCAGTCTCTGGCTGTTTCCTGTACCATGCCTGCAGTCTCTGGCTGTCTCCTGTACCATGCCTGCAGCCACTCCTGTCACTTCTGCCTGATGCCTCCTCCTTCCCTCCACCATCTGTCACCTCTGCCCCATGTCTCCCAATAACCCTCCCATCCCTATCCTCTTCCCTCAGCGATCACAGCCTTTTCCATCCCAACTCTCCCACCCCACAATCCCTATTTCACCCCACCCTCAACTACCTTGCCCTCACTTACCCTCTACTCCCATCGCCCAATTCCATAACAACCATCCCCCCCGCCCCCACCTCTCAAACCACCCCTATTCTTAGGCGATAGATATCGGTAATTAGTATTGGCGACTACCTGAGGTAAAGTATTGGCATTTGTACTCGGTGGTAAAAAAGTGGCATTGGGGCATCTCTAGTGTCTACCCTACTTTATGTCTCATACACTCTATAAGAAAATCAGGCAAACATTTTTGTTTTAGGAACTTTCGACAGCCGATTCTGACTTTTTGTATGAAAATTCCTGAAGGGATAAACTCCAAAATTGTTCTCATACGGGAACGGAATGAACAATTTTTGTTTAACCCTTCAGCCCCAGAAGGATTTACCCCCTTCCTGACCAAGCCATTTTTTGCGATTCGGCACTGCGCCTCTTTAACTGACAATTGCGCGGCCGTGCAACGTTGTACCCAAACACATTTGACATCCTTTTTTCCCCCATGAATAGAGCTTTCTTTTGGTGGTATTTGATCACCCTTTGTTTTGTTTTTTGCGCTATAAACAAAAAAAGAGCGACAAGTTTGACAAAAAAAATTTTTTTTTTTACTTTCTGCTATAATAAATACCCCCCAAAAAAATAAAAAGGCAAATGTATTCATCATTTTAGGCCAATACATATTCTTCTACATATTTTTGGTAAAAAAAAAATCGCAATAAGCGTATATTGATTGGTTTGCGCAAAAGTTATCGCGTCTCCAAACTATGGGATAGATTTAGGGACTTTTCATTGTTTTTACTGGTAATGGCGGCGATCAGTGATTTTTAGTGGGGCTGCAACATTGTGGTGGACAAATCTGACCCTATGTGACACTTATTGGGGACCAGTGACATTATTACATTTATCAGTGCTATACAAATGCAGTGATCAATATATAAATGGCACTGACAGGGAAGGGGTTAACACTAGGGGGGTGATCAAGGGGTTAAGTGTGGTCTGGGCGTGTTCTAACTGTAGGGGGGGTTGGGCTGCCTGCGACATGACAGAGATCGCTGTTCCCGATCATTGGGAACAGAAGATCTCTGAGATGTCCCCTGTCAGAATGGGGATGTGCCTTGTTTACATAGGCAGGTCCCCGTTCTGCCTCTGCATACCGCGATCACCGGTCGCCGGTGGACATCGAGTCCACCAGACCCACGGCGCGCAGTGGACGCACGCCCGCTAGATCACATGCACAGACCGACGTACACCTACGCCGATTCGCGCTATCCAGCCACCTTGCGCTGTGTAACTGCAACGTGTGGTCGGGAAGCGTATTCCGAAGAAAAATCTGAAAAGGAAGACTGCGCATGATCAGAAACAATAAGCAACAACAAAAATAAAGCCTTTGTCGTACGAGAATTTTCGTCCCAATTTTCTTTCATCGATTTCGATTTTTCTTTGAAACAGCACGGAAAATCAGACGACCGTTCGCCTGATTTTCTTATAGTGTGCACCCCACAATTCTTATCTATTTATTTATTTATTTTTGCAGGCTGGCTGGTAAGAACCGGTTCACACAACTTCAGGCGCGACTTTAGGCGTTTTTGAAAACTACCTCAGTGCGACTTTGGGCGACTTACAACGCGACTTAAAATGACATCCATGCCAGGCGACTTTGCCTGTGGACAATCAGAGAAGGGAAGGAGGGGGTTGCCTGGATTATTCATGGGGAGTACCTTGGTGAATTATTTCCTTTGTCCTGTAAAGTCGCTTCAGTATAGATGGGGATCCGACTTGGAGTCGACTTTCATTGAATTCTATGGGCAGAAGTCGGATAGAAGTTGGAGAGACTTCAGTAGTGTACATTAAGACGGCTCTCATTCATTTCAATGAGATTTCTGATGTCAAGCGGCTTGTGTGAACCGAGCCTAAAGCCTCGTACACACGGGACGACGATCGTACGTGCGATCGTCTCAAATCGTATGTTGGATAATGTAACTTGCATACTGACTGCACTACATGATCGTACGACCACAGAAAGAACGTTCAGCGGCATGTAATTAGCATCCGGCCGTTCTTGACTTCTGAGCATGCGTGTTTTGCACAATACAACTTGTTGTACCAACTGCTCTGTACACACGATACAACGGTCGTATGACTGCTTGTTGGTACGACCAAGTTTTCTAGTTTGCCCATACAACTCCCCTTGTACGACCGTCGTATGTCGGCTGTTCTAATCGCGCATACGAATGATCGATTTTGCATACAACGGTCGTTCATACGACCTGTTGTATACGATCGTCGCCCCGTGTGTACGAGGCTTAAGTGTGGTGGGAAATCTTTTGTTTGTGATATGCAAAACCCTTCCGTGAGCTCCTTACTTCAAAGGTTAGTTATGCATCGATCTCTAGTGTCTACAAAAACCTGAAACCCCCCTGATCCTTTAACCTGAAACCTGATATTTCAAAAACTCCATCAAGAAATGAGTATTTGCCTGGAAGATATATAAATACTGAAATTTAGACTTACCCCCATAAAACAGGTGAAGCCCAATACATAGAGAAAGACCACCGGTTGCCTCATATTCTTCACGGAAGGCTTACAAGTGTTACCACTCCATAACAAACGTATCTAGGACGGCTTTGTAGGACGAACAGTATAGCCCTTTGCCCCGTTGTGATACAATGAAGAATACAGTGATAGCAAAGAAAAAATGCCTTCAACAATCCAAGGGGAAAGCAAGAGCAATAAAGTTTCAGTGCCGTAAATATTGCAAGCATCAATGTTCTGCTAGCAAGAGCTCTGTACAGAATGCCGAGTGTCCAACTGTTCTTCTATATTAAATCTTAGATCCGGGTATAACAGCTGACCTACGGTAACTTGTTTTACCTGCCAAAAACCTGCTTATCTGCTTCCACAGTCCTTGTGGTCTAGGTTTCTCCACCAGATAACCTTGCTAAGTCCTTGAATCCATGAGACCTCCATTCACACCTCAGCGTTTTGTATCTTGAAGCTCAAAGCTCCAAAACGCTGGTGAAGACAAAAAATCAATTATTGTCTATGGAGACGGTTCAAATCTCCACTCCAAGTCGCCTTGAAGCCAAACTCCTGAAGCTGAAAAAGGCTGGAGCTTTTTTTTTGCAGCTCAAATCGGACAGATTTAAGCATTTTTGGATCATTTTTATTCCTATAGAAATGAATGGAAATGCGCCATTTGCACATTTTTTGTGTATTTTTTTTTTGCACGATTTTCTGCTCAAAAAAAAAAATGTCAAAAATAAAATAGTAATAATATATGCATTAATAAATGCATGTAAAATAAATGAACAAATAACTAAAAATCATCATAAATGAATAAAATAAATTAATAATATGTAATAATACATAAATAAATAAAATGAAACTCTAACCTTAAAAAATGTTAAATAAATGGTTATTAATAGTAATAATAATAATAATAATAATAATAATATCAATTAAACACTCAAACCTGAACAACAATAATAATAATAATAATGTATTTATGTATTTATTTTGTATTAGGGTGTTTAGTTATTTATTATTATTTTGCTGCTATTTTGCTGCTACTGCTGCTGCAACTAATAATAAGAAGAAAAGGAATTGAATAAATAAATGTAAAATAAATACACAAATAAATAAATATAATCATAAATAAATAATAAATACATTCAATAAATGAATACTACGTAATAATACATAAATATGTAACTTTAAAAATAAAGAATAATAATAATAATGTATTTATTTTGTATTAGGGTGTTTAGTTATTTATTATTATTATTTTGCTGTTATTTTGCTGCTACTGCTGCTGCAACTAATAATAAGAAGAAAAGGAATTGAATAAATAAATGTAAAATAAATACACAAATAAATAAATATAATCATAAATAAATAATAAATACATTCAATAAATGAATACTACGTAATAATACATAAATATGTAACTTTAAAAATAAAGAATAATAATAATAATGTATTTATTTTGTATTAGGGTGTTTAGTTATTTATTATTATTATTTTGCTGTTATTTTGCTGCTACTGCTGCTGCAACTAATAATAAGAAGAAAAGGAATTGAATAAATAAATGTAAAATAAATACACAAATAAATAAATATAATCATAAATAAATAATAAATACATTCAATAAATGAATACTATGTAATAATACATAAATATGTAACTTTAAAAATAAAGAATAATAATAATAATAATGTATTTATGTATTTATTTTGTATTAGGGTGTTTAGTTATTTATTATTTTACTTTATTTTTAAAGTTACATATTTATTTATTATTACTTAGTATTCATTTATTGAATGTATTTATTATTTATTTATGATTATATTTATTTATTTGTGTAGTTATTTTACATTTATTTATTCAATTCCTTTTCTTCTTATTATTAGTTGCAGCAGCAGTAGTAGTACTAGTCTAACAAAAATAAATGAATAATAATCCGAGCCCTAACCTAACCTGAAGGCTTCTTTCACACGAGCGCCTCCGTTGTATGGATTCCACTTGCTCAGTGGGGGATCGATCCGCCGATCCCCGCTGAGCAGGTGGATGACGGGTCCGTCTCTGCTCACTGTGCAGAATGGACATGGACCCAGTCCCACTCTCCTTTATGAGTGAAAACGGACCGCTTGTCTGTTTTCATGCGCTCGTATCCGATCCGCCAGTAGGGTTGCCACCTCATCCCTTTAATCCAGGGTATATGAATTACACAGGTTGTTCTGAGGCTAATTGAATGCAGATAAGGCACCAAGTGAGTTTGATTACCACCTTAACCACCTCAATACTGTGCACTTTCACCCCCTTCCTGTCCAGGTCATTTTTCAGCTTTCAGCACTGTCACACTTTGAATGAAAATTGCGCGGTCATGCTACACTGTAAAATTTGTATCATTTTCTTCACACAAACAGAGCTTTCTTTTGGTGGTATTTAATCACTGCTGGGTTTTTTATTTTTTACTAAAAAAAAAATAATAAAGAGACTGAAATGTTTGAAAAAAAAAGTTTTCTTAGTTTTTGTCAGTAAATTTTGTAAATAAGTAATTTTTCTCCTTCACTGCTGTGTGCTGATGAGGCGGCACTGATGGACACTGATGGGGTGGCACTTATGGGCACTGATTAGGTGGCACTGATGAGGAGGAACTAATATGCTACACTTATGGGCAATGATAGGTGGCACTGGTGGGCACTGATAGATGGCACTGATGGGTGGCACTGGCGGGCACTAATATGTGGCACTGGGCACTGATAGGCAGTACTGATGGACACAGGCGGCACAGATAGGCGGCACAGATGGACATTGATGGGTGGCATTGATGGGCAGCAGTGATGGGCATTGATGGGCATCACTGATAGACAGCACTAATAGCCAGAACTGACTGGCATCACTAATGTGCACTGATTGGTGGCGCTTGTGGGCACAGATTGCTGCCACTGGTGGGCACTTGTGGGCACTGACTGCTGGCACTGGTGGGCACTTATTGCTGGCACTGGTTGCTAGCAATGGTAATCAGGGCACTAGATGTCCTCTGCGAGAGGAGATGCCGCTGACCGGTTCTCCTCGCCACACACTCTGTCAGTGTGAGGCGAGGAGCACCGATTACTGTTACCTCCTTGTTTACATGTGACCGGCTGTGATTGGTCACAGCCAATCACATGGTTAAAGAGCCGTGGCCACGGTTTTCTACACAGATTGGGGTCGTGCCGTGTCCTGGAAACACGGCGCAGCCGCGATCGGTACACTGCACCCCCCTAGGGTGTGCGGGAGCGCGCTTTCTGGGACAACGTCATTTGACGGTGGCCGGGCAGCAAGTGGTTAATCAGCCACAGAACCTGTGTAATTCATATCTGTTTGGGTTTAAACCCTATCCGCCAGACAGATGGGAAATAGGACCTCCATCCATCTGGATTTTGCGCACAGGATTGTATAGCGTCAGATGTCAGTGGACATGTCAACAATGACATCGGCCGCTCCATAGGGGTGAATGGAGGGTCTGATCAGGTCCATCTAAAAAACTGACAGTCGGACCTGATTGGACAGCCCGTGTGAACAGGCCCTAACTCTAACCCCCTACCCTACTAAAAAAATAAATAAAAATGAATGATTAATAATGATAAAAAAAAAAGCTAATGGAAAAGCTAAAAAGCTGAAATACCTAGCAACAAATTATGCAACAGATGATAGTTTTCTCTATTGGATCATAAAAAAAATGCCAAAGCTCAAAAACACTGTATAAAACGGTGCAGGACACGCATAAAAACCTGCAAAAAAAAATGGAAAAAGGCTCAAAGACGCTAAGCTCAGGTGTGAACGCAGCCTGAGACCTTTCTGTAGACTACACTGTATTTGAACAAGGCAACCTGGTCTGGAACTAGCCCCAATTTTTTTAATGGATATTCAAAGTGAAATTAAAGTCCATTGTAGCTGCCCTCCATCCATCCACACGTCTGCAAGGAGTCCAACAATAATAAAACACTGGTCCAGGTCTAACAATAATAAAACACTGGTCCAGGTCTAAAATACATACACTTAAAACATCAGCGGTTATCATGTAACCGTCATCCTAAATAAAACGTGTCTGTACAGCGCTTTCAGTAGTAAAAGTTCATAAATTTGCTGAAAAGATAAACAGGAAGTCCACGTGCATCAGAGCGCAGGATGACCAAATCACACGATAGTAAGCCAGCCACCAAGTTCCTCACACCACCACAGGTGATCCTCTCCCTATGTAGTGCCCACTTACCGGACACACTCTTGGAAAGAGCCCTTCAGATCGTATATGCTCTGCTTACAGTCCCCTGCTGCTCCAACTCGTACACGTTCAAAATGCTCCCGAAAACAGATTAAGAAGCCTCACATAGCGTAATTCAATAAAATGCTCAATTTATTCTTAAAACACACGCCAAGTGAACACTTACAAATAATCACTCTAGTAATCGCTTTAGACATCAATACATCAGTACATCACCGCTCCGACTAGACTTCTCGGACCCCTTGGATTCGTCCAAACGTCTCTGTGTCCCGTTCGCCTGTCTGGAGCGCATATGCAAGTTCCGGATTGCCGTGCGGTCTTGCACTGACGCGTTTCGTCATTACAACTTCAACTGAGGGCAACTGGTCCAGGTCTGTCCGTTATCTGCTCCAAAAATCCTTACAAAAAGGTGCCAGAAATCGAGGAAGCTTCAGGCTGGGTTCACATTATTGCGGTGTGGGGTTCCGGGCATCCAATTCACAATAGCAGGAGATTGTGACCGGCTCTCTATGGAGAATTTGCACAAGGGTCCTGTGCGCCTTTTTGCTCCTTTCAGGTCTGAATTCAGCCAAAAATTCAGGCTGAATTCGGAAACGGGAACGCACCGACCCCTAGTGGAAGCCGCATTGGCATTAGATGTGAACCCAGCCTAAAACATAAAGTGGACGGCCGCACGCTGTTATGAGATTGCTCCAAAAATGAATCACTTCAGCTCCAGGAGATTTTCTCCTCTTCGTGACCAGGCCATTTTCTTTTTTTGCTTTTTGGCACTGCGTTACTTCAACCGACAATTTTTTCCACAAATAGAGCTTTCTTTTGGTGGTATTTGATAACCTATGCGGTTTTAATTTTTTGCGCTACAAACGAAAAAAGACTAAAAATTTTGAAAAAAAAGCATTACCTGACAGACTCCATGGCAGCATACGTATGGGTTAACCCTGCCTTCTCTCCACTCCTATAGGACCCCACTCCCATAAATTTGGGCTCAGAGCCAAAGGCCATGTTCCTTTTTTGTCCTCCTCCTGAAGACTAGAGTTGAGCGAACCCGAACTGTAAAGTTTTAGTTCGTACCGAACTTTCGGGTGTCCATGTCCTGAATCCGAACCCGAACGTTCAGGAAAATGTTCGGGTTCGGGTTCTGGTATTTTTTTTATCACAGGCAGGGCAGCCAATCAACAAGCGTTACACTGGTTTTCCCTAGAAGCCATCACAGCCATGCCTACTAATGGCATGGCTGTGATTGGCCAGTGCATGATGTGACCCAGCCTCTATATGAGGCTGGAGTCACAGTGCTGCATGTCACATGCTCTCAGGTTAGTGTAGGGAGAGGATGCTGCCGGCGCTGTGAGGGACAGATTGTGAGGGACAGATTGTGAGGGACAGATTGCAGTGACAATAACTAGGTAGAGATTACTACTACTGCTTTGAGGGACAGATTATAGATCAATAACATCTCATCCTGCATTACAGAAAGATCTGTTTACAGAACGATCTCTCATCCTGCATTACAGAACGATCTGATTACAGAACGATCTGATACTGGACTAGGTAGAGATTACTACTGCTTTGAGGGACAGATTGCAGATCTAATAACTTCTCCCATTCTCCCATTTTTCTTCCTTTTGCAGCCCTCTAGCACTTTCCAGGACTTTTTTACAGTAATTTTTGTGCCGAAAAGTTCGGGTCCTCATTGACTTCAATGGGGTTCGGTGTCCGGGTTAAAGTTCGGATGACATTCGGTACCAAACCCGAACGTTTTCGGAAAGTTCGGCCGAACCGGCCTAACCCGAACGTCCAGGTGTTCGATCAACTCTACTGAAGACCAGAATGATTGAAGTCTTACCTTGGATAAAGTGTCCACAATTGAGGCCTAGTTGTTCGGCAAGCTGTGCCCCAGAAGACGTGTGGCGTCTCCAGCAATTCTCAGCCATTGGTGGGTTGGAGAAGGGCGATACATGCGGTCCCATGTAAATCCCCAGCAGTCCCCACCGGTGAGCGGGATGGAGAAGGGTGATGGATGCGGTGCCATGTAAATCCCTAGCAGTCCCCAGCTGTGAGTGGGGTAAAGAGGGGTGATGGATCCGGCATCATGTGTAATCTCCAGCAGCCCCCAGCTATGAGCGGGGAGGAGAAGGGTGATGGATGCGATGCTATGAAGAGCTTAAGCCTGGCCATTGGCAGGCAAAGCAGCAGTACGGCTTAATAGCCTAGCTAAGAGAAGGCAGCCATAAACACCCTGGGCCCATACAGCAACAGCGTCTTCTGTATCCAGGTGTAATCGTGGGGAATGCAATGCACGGTTATGTATATCTTTCTATTGCATACTCCATGGCAGAAGTTTGTGTGTTTATCTGTTTGTTTTTCCTGGCTTTAGTGTCTTCCAGTCTATGGCAGCTGGAGTGCACCTGCGTTCCAAGCCACCACTCTCTCTTCTGGCCTAGTGTGCCTGGGTTACTCCTGCCGCATGTGTGCTGTGGGCAGCAGTGGCATCATTGCAAATGGAGAAATTCAGTCAACGGACAGTACTGTTGATATTGGGATTTTCTCTGTGGACAGCTTGCAGCAGTTTCCAAATGCTGTGTGCAATCATCATAGTTATATGCTCTGCGATACAACCTTGTGTTCTGTCTTGGTGTGATTGTATCACCTGTGCAGGTTGGCTGTCTGTGCAGTTCACACTACAGATGTATTACTGCTCCCCCTTGTGGTCAGCCCTTGCATAGCAAGTTTGAGAGGGTGTTTAACCCTTTTCTTTCCTCGCTTGCCTCGGCACGCTTTTGGGTTCTTAAACCTTTCCTTTCTACCCTATTTTGTGCTTTTTTTGTGAGTCATTCTAGGTCAGATTGACAATACACAGCGTGAGATCAGTAAGACCTCTTTAGGTCACAACATCAACTTCTTCATCCAGATTTAGTCATCATAAGTCGCCGTCAAGGTCCAGCCTTCCTAGCAGAAGCTCTGAATCCTTCTCTAGGCACTGCACTCACCGCTATGTCAGCCGCTCCAAGGAAGGAGCCTGCTGGGGATGCGGGATTCAGGTCCCAGAGGGCAGGTCTCTGTGTGAGCAATACTATGCCCGAGCGGTTGGAGAAAAGGATTTCCAGCAAATTAAGTCTCTGGTGAGGCGCGGGGGGCAAGAACCCCTTAAAGAGTAGGGTATAAGCTACACGCGATGCCCACCAGCCGTCACGGCGTGTTCCTCCCACTAGGATGGCTAGGAAGAACGGGAACCCTCCCAACCATGCCGTCCATCTATAAGGAACTCAGACAGTGACGCAGAGTGAGAGTAACTTTGCCCTTGTGGCACCCTTTTGGTCAAAGCTATGAATAGGGCATTTACATGGGTAGAACCTGTAGTCTCCTGCAAAGCAAGAAATTCCTTAAACCCCTCTAGAGTGTTCTAAATTCACATTCCTGTAGGAACTAAAGGACACCATTGTGGATGAGTGCATGAGATACCTCCCTTTTGAGCAAGCCAAGCTCTATTCGTTCAGGGATAAGGATGCAAAGCATTGAAAGGCTGCCTCTCTAGTTGTTGAAGTCTTGATAAGGCAAGGAAGCCGGTCGCTCTTCCTTGGAAGATGCTGTGATTGGCCTGAAAGTTGGCCTGGGCTCTAGTGGCCATGTTTAAAGCACTGAAAAGGTGGAAGAAGAATGTGGACGCAGTATTCAAAACTTTTCAGATGAAGCAACCAGAAACCTGGTAGTTCAGGAGCCAGAGCTGGCGGTAGTTTCCATGATGAGGCTTCATTTGACATCGTCCACATTGTAGTAATGTTCTGCTAGCTACGGCTAAGTAAGCGCTATGGCTCTGGCCTTGGCTTTCTGAACCTGCCTCTAGCAGGCGTGGTGGAAGATCCCTCTGAGGGAGCTTCATCATTTGCAACAAGCTGAATAGCACCATAACCTGCTCCACAGATGGGTTTTGCCTCAGGACCGGCACCTGCTAGGAAGGAAGAAGACATTGTCTAGAAGACAAAGTTCGGAGTGTGCAGGGGTCGCATGCTTTACAGACCAGGTCACAATTTTGGGAAGAGCTGGTGAAGAGGCCAGGTGTCCCCTCAAATGTCTGCCAAGTGAACCTGACCTCGGGTTTCCGAGAAGCCGAGTTGGGGCCTTGACTGTTGGAACTTTAAATCGGTCCTTTTAGGATACGCATGGGCCTTTGGATTTCCTCCTCATCTCAGATTTGTTTTCACAGATTTACCTCACTCCGAGGTAAAGAGGCAGATACTCTTGTATTATGTAAGGTCTCTGGTGTCGCAAAGTGCTGCTGTGCCAGTCCCAGAAGGCAGAAGATGGTCATAAAGAACGGCTTGCAGATGCCAGCTATAGACCTCACACACCTAAATCAATTCTCATCTAAAAGGAAGAGATTATGATGGGGATCAAGCCAGGTGACTGGCTCATTTTCATAGACCTACTTGCATCGTTACTTAAAGCGGTAGTAAACCCGCAAAGCTATTTTTACATATAGGTAAGCCTATAATAAGGCTTACCTGTAGGTAAAAAGAATATCCCCTAAACCTGCATGGTTTAGGAGATATTCCCCCTGCATTCGGCCGCTGACATTAGCGGCGCATGCGCTCTGACGATCCGGCCGAGGCGGCCGGCAACTCAGAGCTGGCTGCCGGAGCGAAGAGCTCCCGCACGCATGCGCGGGAGTTACGTCATGCGGCTCTGGCCACTCACAGCGCCGGAGCCGCGTACCCGGAAGAGAGAAGAGGACAAAGATGTCAGCGTCCTTAGCGCTGACCGACTCGGGCATCGGGGGCCTCGTTCTAAGGTAAGTATTTCATAATATGTTAGTATGCGATGCATACTAACATATTATGCTATTGTCTTGCAGGATTTTTTTTTATTTTTTTTTTTTTTAGCAGCGGGTTTAGTACCGCTTTAAATCTGGGCTCGTCTTCTTCCCACCTGCGTACCTTTCAGTATCTAAAATTATCGGCACTATGGTGTATGTATCCAATGGTCAAGCAGACGCTCTGGAGAATGCAACCCTTCCAGAAGGGATTTCCCAACCAGTGGGAGCCAGGAAGTAGAATGTAGGTCATCTCAGTCACAAGATAGCCATAAGTGGCTGCAACGGAGAAAAGTATTTATTGGCCATTCCATTGCCCCATCTCCTGCTTCAGTCACGTCCAATATCAGCGATACGAAACAGGGGACTTACTGCCTATCAGAGATAACGCAGGACAGGTGGGGCTGTCAGTTTCACAAGAGTGTGCGAACATTCAGAAATTACTGGCAGCCTTCTGCACCCTACAAGCCAGTTATGCCTTGGACTCAGAGGAATCTAACCGACATCTCAGCGGCTTATGCCCCCGGAATCCTGAATATTCTAACGGGCTTTCTTTCCAGAGTTCAACTGAAAAGCAATAAACTGTTTCTCCATGTGGTAATTTTCAGGCAGGTCCCTGGTGGCCAGTCCAAAAATCGATCTGTTTGTCTCCCTGTGCACAAAGAAGTTGGAGAAGTTTTATACTGTTGAAAGTACAACAGTAAAGTTGCTTGGTACTGTGAACTATATACATGCATCATAACTGTCTATAGCAGTAGGTGACACTGCAGTATTAGTGTGTATTCTGTGTTATAATATTATTACAGAATGTACCTTCTGTAGCTAAGTGTGCACTTGTATAGTTCCTGTCTCCATGCTATGAAAGTAAAGTATTCTCTAAAGTATAACACTCAAGAAGCTTCCAACGTATGATATCATGATATCTGCTAACATATATGCAGGGCTGGTATCTCCAAGGCTAGGAGACCTGACAGATCATTGGATATGCAGTGGGACCTGTGCGATTCTTCCAGTTCGGGCCATCCTCCGGTTTCTATGAAGACTCAGAACAGAAGTTGTGGACGTAGAGGCAGGGATGCCGTATTGGCCATGCCTCCTTGTCCTAGCGCGGATCAGCTACCGGAAACCAGAGCCCATTCCCCTCAGGCCAGACCTTCTGTCATGGGGTGCAGTTCTACATCCATGTCCAGCACAGTGGCATCTGGTGGTCTGGTCTTGAGATTGGAGGTCCTCAGCTGCTCTTCCAGAGTCTTCTTCACTCTCATGAATACTAGGAGAACAAACACAAAGGAGAATCAGGTCAAAGTTTGTGCAATACATGTCTGCTGCTGACGGATCAGGTAATGAACCTGAAGTTCAAAATATTCTGGACTTCTTTCAGTCAGATTTAGATCTGGCCTTATCGGTCAGCTCCCTCAGAGTACAATTATTCGCCGTCACAAGTGTATCTAGATCTAGAAACTGAGGCATCACCATGGAGAACCTTTCTTAAGGCTCTTTCCAGAGTGAATGGTGCTGTTGCCTATGCTCAACTGAAATCTCAAGGATACATCATTTCATGGGTACCAAGAAATTGTTTTCTGCTAACCTTTAGAGTACTAACATGCATCCTTCAGACATGGGAGAGGTCATGTTGTGGAATCCTGAGTTTGACTCTCAGCAATACCCTTTCTTTTACAAATAGTGATCTGACTTTTGCGCTACTATGACTGACTTGGCAAATGTAAAACAAATGTGAGCTATGATTGAGATGGCCTTTTCTTTGGTTCTAGGAATCGCTCAGATATTGTTATATCTGCAAGCTATAGCTTCCTTTAGGCTTTAGAATGCTTGTTCATTCTTTGCTGAAAAGAACATGGGAAATGTGCCTCATCTAGGATGATGGTGGCACGGGTTGTCCAGGCCATCTGACAGGCTCACAGAGCTGAGGGCTTGGCTCTCTGGAGGTGGTGACCACTTGCTCAACCAGGAGTGTGTCTACATCTCGGGCAGCTTCGTAGCATGTGGTTCCCAATGTAATCCATAGGGTGGCCTTGCGGCCCTCAATCAATACATTATGGCTCATTATTGTGCAGAGCCTGCTTCTTTAACCTCTGTTTATTGTGGCTTGAAGGGCCTGTCCATTGACGGTACCAATTAAAGCCTTTGGTTCAGCATTACCCGCCCATGAGGTGTATGGCTAGTTGAGTCCCATACGTATACTGCCATGGAGTCTGTCAGGAAAACGGAAAATTTCCTATCAAAGGCTTACCATAATTTTTCTTTCCTGATGGACTCCATGGCAGCAGGAGTTCCCACCCCAATGTCAGGAGTAGGCTAGTTACAGAACACGGCCTCTGGCTCTGAGCCCAAATTTATGGGAGTGGAGTCCTATAGGAGTGGAGAGGAGGCGGGGTTAACTCATACATATGCTGCCATGGAGTCCATCAGGAAAGGAAAATTACGTAAGTATTTGATAGGAAATTTTATGTTTTTTTCACTTTCTGCTATAAAACACATTCAATAATAAAAAAAATCAAATTCTTCATACATTTAAGCCAATATTTATTCTGGTACATATTTTTGGCAAACAAAAACACAATAAGTGTATAATGGGTTTACACAAAAGTTATAGTGTCTCCAAACTATGGTGCACTGTATATACAGTATGCTGGAATTTTATATTTATTTTTTATACTAGTAATGGCGGCGATCAGCAACTTATAGCAAGACTGCAATAGTATGGTGGGCAATCTGACACTAACTGACACTTTTGACACTTTGTGGTGACCGGTGACACTAATACAGTGATCAGTGCTAAGAATATGCACTGTTACTGTACTAATAACACTGGCTGGGAAGGGGTTAAACATCTAGGGTGATCAAAGGGTTTAGACTCCATGTACACTGCACGTTAAAAAAAAAAACTATCTAAAAACGTCAGTAGCTTTGTAGTGAATTTTTCAGCTTTAAGCACCTGCATTTTTGAGCGTCAGTGCTTTTGAGCGTTTTTGGGCGTTTATGTCGTTTTTAAGCTTTCAACGTTTTTTGTGGTCAGAAGAAAGACTCTTGAATGCGATTTTAGGGCGTTTTGACAACAGCCCATAAACTCCACTACTGATAAACTATAATAAACGTCCATGTGTGCATGGACACATGTCATAACATAGAGGGGAGTTTATGGGCTGTTTAAAAAAAAATGCCCAAACGCCCAAAAATGACCGTTTAGCAGCTACAATGTGCAAGGAGCCTAGCTGTGTGCCTAGCCAGTGTTTTACCCACAAATACTGCTTTTGTTTGGTGGTATTTGATCACCACTGTATTTTTTTATTGTTTGCACTATAAACAAAAACAGGCTGACAATTGTGAAAAAAAACAAGTTTTTACTTTCTGCTATAAAACAAAATGAAAAATTTAAAAAAATAAAATGTTTTCAGCAATTCAGGTCAATATGTATTCTGCTACATATTTTTGGTAAAAAACAAAATCTCAGGTACTGACCTCAACCTGATAGAACACCTTTGGGATGAATTAGAGTGGAGACTGCGAGCCAGGCCTTCTCGTCCACATCAGTGTCTGACCTCACAAATGTCCTTCTGGAAGAATGGTCAAACATTCCCATAGAAACGCTCCTAAACCTTGTGGACAGCCTTCCCAGAAGAGTTGAAGCTGTTATAGCGGCAAAGGGTGGGCCAAGTCAATATTGAACCCTAGGGGCGAAGACTGGGATGCCATTAAAGTTCATGTACATGTAAAGGCAGGTGTCCCAGTACTTTTGGTAATATAGTTTATATACACAGCCTCATCTGCAATAATACCTATTCTTTTAGCACCATTTTATACAGTAAAGTTCCCTTTTACAGGGAAGTAGTTCATTAATGATTATCAATCTACTCCTCTTGGATGATTTCCGATGTTAAATAGACAGTGCTGTGCAGATGAAGCACCCCCTCAGATAAGGCTGTTAGGTAAAATTTGTTTTTTTTGGCTCCACTGTAATCAGTACAGTGATTTGTGATTGCTTTGGGATGTTCTGGGCTCTGCAGGCTGCAAGTTTGATTGCTCTCCCCTGCCTTCTGGAGGATTCCAGAATATAGTGGGTTGGGAGGATACAAATCGGAAGTGTGAATTTTTTTTGTGGTCTCACCTAAACCCTGGAGGTGGGTGCCCAGTAGGTGGCTGCAGAGTGCATAAATAGTCTGGGGCTTGAGGCAGTCTTGTTCTTATCCAGGAGAATAAGTTCCCAGCCTGAAGGACTGCTGTCTCCCCAGGCAGCCCAGCTATAAATCTGCCTTTTTTTTACTGTGGTTCCACCCTTTGCTGAGCTGGGGGTGGGGGGGATGCTTGCAGACCTGAGGAAGGGCCATGACCCGAAACGCATAGTCATGACAATAGCCTTGCCTCCACCCTCCCACCATCACGTTCCACCTCCCTGGAGTTCCTAGTCTCGCTCCGGGACTGGGTTCAGAGAGCGGGTGACGTCACAATCGAGAGCCGATAGCTGGTCCCAGTTCACCTTTCATCCGGCTCGTCTGCTATCGAGGCTGCTGCCCATTGGACTGAGCCACAGTTGAGAATCTTGGCTGCACCCTCAGCCACCTCATGCCTACCAGAGAGCCCCATTACTCCCATTGCCCACTTGCACGGTGGTCCCACGGCCGGTGGGAACCCCATGTGGGGTTGAGCTCTGCTTCCCCCCCCCCGACGGATTAGGGATCTCTCTGTGCGGCTGTATTCCTTCTTGGATCAAGCGTTCCAGCTGATCCCCCACACACTGCCACCTGGGTCCTGGCTTTTGATATCTTCCTCCCCTTCCTCCGCACTCGGGTGGATCACAGTTGGATTATTTCATCCCTGCAGCTCAGTGAGGTCGGGACACTCCTGGATGGTTGAGCAACAGCCAACTATATCCATGGTTGGGTGGATACAAAGGTTGGTGATACGAGGAACTATCCACACATTCCACATCACATGGTTTTAGATTTTTATTTTTAATTGCATTTTCACAATTTTAATAAACTTTGGAGTGGTTGTTTTATGTGGACTCCATCAGAGCCTTATTATTGTTCAGAGGGTATAGCCCCTCTTTCCTAATAGGGTTGACACTAGCGCTAGTCCCATGAGGCATTGCAAGGCTGACAGTCAAAAGTATGCCTCCCACAGGCAGGGGCATGATGGAACTAGTAGTTCCGCAACAGCTGGGGGGCCGTAAGTTTGACATCCCTGCGGACATTGCTTGCTGAGGCTTGATGCAGTTGTACAGGTGTTTTTGTGAAGATCCAACCCGAAAGGGTCATTAATGAACGTCTTTGAATATTGGAAGGTGGCACCCAAGTACCCAGGGACACAGAGTACAGACCGGTATGCAGGATTGCAGAGTATACTGCTGCTGCTGCAACCCCTCTCCCTTCTGGGTGCTCAGGACCTACATGGCTAGAGTCAAGTAGATATGTGCATGACCAAAAAAATGTTTTGTTTAGTTTAAATTAGTAAATACAGTTATTTTAGTTTCGTTAAATTCGGTTGAGTCATTCAATTCGGGATTCGTATTTGGAATTCGTATTCGGAATACGTTTCATGTCTTTTTTGTCTTTTCTGTGGCAAAGTGAACAAACAAAAGAAAAATCTTCATCAAATGATTACACTGACTCTGTACATCACCTTTGGCTTAACAAAAAACAGCATTTTGAAACGGTACTCTAATAACACACAGTCTTTGATTTCACAAACATATTTACAGTTTGTGTTAGATTGCAATTCAAAGTGTAAAATTTGATTCAAATTTCAATTTCGAATTTTGGAACGCATTTCATTTCGTTATTCAGAGCATTTGGTAAACTTTGTTTATACAGTAATTCGGGTATTGTAATATATCCGAATCTCTAAATAACGTAAAATTTAGTCTGAATATTTATTCAGAATGAAAAGAAACGCGGGGCGTGTCCGGGCGCAGAGGACAGCAGACGTGCAGGAGAAGAGCTCCCGTTCTGCAAACTGCAATCCTTCTCCATCTGAGCCCACTACAGTCTGGAGAGCACTAAAAACCTCCCAGATCATCTCTCAGCATACTTGCTCAGGTCCCGGATCTATTTTTGTGTGGATTACACAGTCGCCTGCAGAGTGAGCCTGGCCGAGTCTTCTCTTCCCTCATGACCGGCGCCGTCTCTCCATTAAGTGGAATCTGCTTCTCTACAGGGCTGGTAAGCTTGCATACCCCCCTGAATAGAGTCCCCAAAGCCCCTGCTTCATCCACAGAACAGCGCCGGGACCCGTTCGTGGCACAAACCAGGCCGCTGCCTCCGACTCCATCCCGCGGTCCCTGCCGCCACTGCGGCCTACACCATCCCCAAGGACTCAGGCACCCAACCCGCATCCATCCTAGTCCCCCATCCACAATCCGCATTACTGGACCCAGCGGGGAGATCAGCTGCCCGTCCGAAGGCTCTTCCACTCACTCGGCGGGACGTCCCAAAATTTAGGCCGCGGCTTCGGCCTACTTATGGTCCTGGCGGCCATCTTGCTACACCTGAATACACCTAACAGCCATTACAACAAACTATCCACTGAACTGCTTACTGAATAAAGCAAGGACAAAGGAGATGATGGCTGCCTAAAAGTAGAAATCCCGCAGACTGAGGGATCATACTGGCTAAAACGGAGGTACTCTAACTCT
>BLSH010472562.1:33278-44242 GCA_018402905.1 Glandirana rugosa
AAGTACCTAAAATAAATAAATGACTTCCAATGCAGGGACCAAGAAGTCCCCAACAGTGGAGTTGCTGTGTTGATTGAAGCTGCCTGTGCTCAGCCTCTGTATCTCAGCATCAAACAACAGAACAAGAGGAATGTCTACTCATGACAATTCCTCTACAATAACTGCTTTCCAATGAATGCCATCTTAAATCGCCTGATTTTATAATTACATTTTGAACTTTTTTGGACAGATAATGCAGATTTATGTTGGTGAAGCTGCTCAGTTCCAAAAACCAGGGACATTTCTATGGCTCACCTTGTGTCAGGGGTTAGTGGAGGATTTCCAGTGTTCCTATTATAAAATAAGGAATTAGGATGGAGCTTGATGGGATATGAAACCTCACATAATGCCAGTCTGTGCTGGGTTCCTGTGCAGACCTCACAGCTCATGTAATTCTTTACCTTTGGCATTTAATGGATGAATGAACCAGCAATATTTTATTGAGAATTAAGACTGACAGCTGAGTTATACTGTACATTGTGTACAGAGTGGGTGGAGCCTATAAGGGGTGTGGCTTCTAAGAAGTGGGATGGGGCAAAAAGGAAGGGCAGGGTCTGGCGCCCCACCATCTTAAAACTTCACCAGCCGCCACTGATTTATCCAACTGTCCATCCAGACATGGAAGATGGAACGGCTTATGTGATGTTCCTGGCGGCTTCAGGAGCAGTTAGAAAGAATAAGAAGGGAAAACAGTTGGCTGTAGACTTGCATTGGTGCTTGGCCATTTTTAGGGGGAGCTCTGGACTGCAGAGCTTAGTAGAGGCTGGGGCGGGGTATTGGGTTAATGGATGGATGTGTAATGAGATATGTGTAGGAAGGGGTTGTATGTAGCCTGTTCTTGATTTTCATTTCCATCTCTGCTTTGCCTCCATTTGCTTTTCAGTTCTGTATTCATCCGCCATTTTGTTTTTGTTCTCTCCCCTTGTCTTGTGTGTGCACTTCCCCCATCATCTTCCTCCAGGTGCGGACGCGAGACATGGGTGGTTACTCCACTACCAGCGACCTCGTCAAAGCTGTGATTGACAACCTGCATGCTCGATACACTCATTAACGTCATTCCCATTGACCCCCACCCATTCTACAGCCCCCAAGAGTGCCATGTCCAAGTCACTTGCCCAGTCCGTGCCTAGCTGTAATCATCCAGAATCCCTCCACCTTTCCCTTCCCTCAGGATAAGCCATGCCCGCTTGCGCTCCTTCATAAAATAGGACTCTTCTGATTTCTGGACCTCCTGTGATCAGATAGCTTGCATCTACAGTAGAGATGACATCTCTTGGCTACTGAGAGATTTAAGAGCCATCATAAGATCTGGAGAAGGTGGAAAGCCATCATAAGATCTGGAGAAGGTGGAAAGCCATCATATGATCTGGAGAAGGTAGAAAGCCATCATATGATCTGGAGAAGGTAGAAAGCCATCATATGATCTGGAGAAGGTGGAAAGCCATCATATGATCTGGAGAAGGTGGAAAGCCATCATAAGATCTGGAGAAGGTGGAAATTGATAGATCGCCTCGGAGAAGCAGTTGGATCTCTCAGTAGCATTAGATGGAGTCTCCAGTTTTGTCCAAGCCATACATAACCCCGAGATGAATTCCTGGAGGACAGGAAGGCGCTGAATAAACTTTAGAATTTGGAAGTTCCCAGGTGTAGGGATCCTCGATGTCTATTTTTGTATCTAGTGTAAATAATCTTTGTAAATCGGCTGTATTTCACCAGATAATAAATTTCTGTGTCAGTAAGAGTGCACCGCGTTCTCTCTGTGTCCTCCTCAAACGTATGGAAAGAAGGTCAATGTCCGCTTCCATGGAAAGGAGATGACCGAGTTTCACTGATGATCCATAGTCGAAGGATAATACAAGGCTACAAGATGTTCCACTAAGATTGGGGAGGGCAAAATGTTACCCAATAAGATGAAGATTCCCTGTCTCCAGTATGGGAAGAGCAGTGCACTGGCTTGGGATGCCCAGGGGAGCTGAGTTAGACCACTTGTTGTCCAGGGTGGGTTCAGCCAATCCCTTTCTGGTGAACAAACAGAATGTACTAAAAGCGCAAAACTGAAAAAGCAGCAAACGCCCTACTAGACCAGTAGTATATACAGAATGTATTAAAGAAGTGCTTCACTAAAGATTAAATGGTGAAAATTGGGGGAAAAAAACAACTAATACTAATCAAAGTCACGAGGTCCAGATGGACTGAACCTCATGAACCGTGATAAGGTGCAAATATATATGAAATATTATAAATTCACAACGGTATATCAATATAAAGTGCAAGGAAAAACACAAAATCATGTAAAGAGATATGCAAAAAAAATGTATAAAATGAAAAAAGTCCCAAAAAAAGATGAGAGATTCCAAAATCGTGAATCCTGTGTAAAGGAATGAATCCAAATCCAATAGTTCCACCGCGCCACTACCGACAGGGAGAAGTTTAAGATAGTCTGCCTACCAGATATGTTGCATTTACACGGCCTTCTAGCCAGTAAATCAAAAGGGCTTGTGTGGGATGAACCCAGCAGGAATCCTGTGTGGACAGGTCCCGATTTGGTCAACCGTCACCAGACCGATCCACCGACCCCCCAACAGAGAGACGATCCCACAATCACCCGTACTCCGTCAGAAGATGGGCAGTATAAATGGAGAAAAAAGGCTCCACATAGTGTAATTCCCCCAAAGAAAACTTATATTGTTCATAAAAAGCCAGCATACAATGTTAAAACCAACTGCAATCAGCACACAAGTATAATCCGACACATTTTGCCCGATTGGGCATCATCTGGGGCATAGGGATCGAGTGCCAACATCGCAGTGTATATATAGGGACATATTTCTATACAATACAATCCCTTTCTGGTGTTGAAAGGACAGAGTGTTGGCTTTGTGAAGTCCCGGGGAGCTAGGTTCGGTCTTTCAGAGTCTCTGGTGTGAAAGGGGTGGAGTGTTTGGTATTGTGGTTCCCTGGAGAGAGCTGGGTTCAGCCATTCACTGTCTCCAGTGTGGGAAGGGCAGAGCTTTGACTCTGATGTCCTGGAGCGCTGGGTTCAGCCATTTGCTATCTCCACTGTGGAAAGGATGGAATGCTAGCTCTGTGATGCCCTAGGGAGCTGGTCTTGACCATTTGCTGTCTCCAGTGTGGGAAAGGCAGAGTGTTTGTTCTGTGACAGCCTAGGGAGCTGGGTTTTACCATTTGTCATCTCCAGTGTGGGTAGGGTAGAGAGTTGCCTCTGTGAGGCCTTGGGAGACAGGTTCGGTTATTCACGGTCTCAGATGTGTGAAGAGCAGAGAGTTGGCTCAGTAAAGTCCTGGAATTCTGTGTTTGGCCATTCGCTGTCTCCGGTGTGGCAAGGGCAGAGTGTTGGTTCTGGGACACCCTGGGGAGCTGGGTTCAACCACTTGTTTCTGATGTGGGAAGGGTAGAGAGTTGGCTCCATGATGTCCTGGGTAGCTAGGTTTGGCCATTTGTAGTCTCCAGTGTGGGAAGGGCAGAGTGTTGGCTCTGTGATGTCCTGGAGAGCTGGGTTTGGCCATTTGCCCTTCCAACACTGGAGACTACAAATGGCCAAACCCAGCTCCCCAGGACATCCAAGTCAACACTCTGCCCTTCCCACACCAGAGACCACAGAGTATTGACTGATGTCCTGGGTTCAGCTGTTCACGGTCTCCAGTGTGAGAAAGGCAGAGTGTTGACTTAGATGTCCTGGGGAGCTGGGTTCAGCCATTCACTGTCTCCAGTGTCGGAAGGGCAGAGCGTTGACGCTGATGTCCTGGGTTCAGCCATTTGTAGTCTCCAGTGTGGGAAGGGCAGAGGGTTGACTCGGATGTCCTGGGGAGCTGGGTTTAGCCATTCACTGTCTCCAGTGTGGGAAGGGCAGCGTGTTGACTCGGATGTCCTGGGGAGCTGGGTTTAGCCATTCACTGTCTCCAGTGTGGGAAGGGCAGAGTGTTGACTCGTATGTCCTGGGGAGCTGGGTTTAGCCATTCACTGTCTCCAGTGTGGGAAGGGCAGCGTGTTGACTCTATGATGTCTTGGGGAGCTGGGTTTGGCCATTTGCAGTCTCCGTTGTGGGAATGGTGAAGCGTTAACTCAGATGTCCTGGGGAGCTGGGTTCAGCCATTCACTGTCTCCAGTGTCGGAAGGGCAGAGCGTTGACGCTGATGTCCTGGGTTCAGCCATTTGTAGTCTCCAGTGTGGGAAGGACAGAGGGTTGACTCGGATGTCCTGGGGAGCTGGGTTTAGCCATTCACTGTCTCCAGTGTGGGAAGGGCAGAGGGTTGACTCGGATGTCGTGGGGAGCTGGGTTTGGCCATTTGTAGTCTCCAGTGTGGGAAGGGCAGAGGGTTGACTCGGATGTCCTGGGGAGCTGGGTTTAGCCATTCACTGTCTCCAGTGTGGGAAGGGCAGTGTGTTGACTCGGATGTCCTGGGGAGCTGGGTTTAGCCATTCACTGTCTCCAGTGTGGGAAGGGCAGAGTGTTGACTCGTATGTCCTGGGGAGCTGGGTTTAGCCATTCACTGTCTCCAGTGTGGGAAGGGCAGCGTGTTGACTCGGAAGTCCTGGGGAGCTGGGTTTGGCCATTTGTAGTCTTCAGTGTGGAAAGGGCAGAGGGTTGACTCGGATGTCCTGGACACCTGGATTCAGCCATTCACGGTCTCCAGTATGGGAAGGGCAGAGTGTTGACTTGGATGTCCTGGGGAGCTGAGTTCAGCCATTCACTGTCTTTAGTGTGAGAAGGACAGAGCAATGATCCTAATGCCCGGGGGTGTTGAGTTTCTAAGCTGTGATATGACATTTTTTCTTCTTGGGTGCAGTTATTTGATAACCCGCCTTCCCCAGATACAGTATCTATCTGTATCCCGTGTACTTCTGTGCCATTTACATCCTTCAACATCTGCTTTGGACATTCCCATAGACCTCTGTGGGGTGGAGGACACTTGGCCCCATGGAGGTTTATGGATATCTGCTGCACACAAATGGCTGTCTTCTAAAAGATCATGTCCAAAGCTTTTACAGTGTCAGTGGGGGGGAGGGGTACTGTAGGGTGTGGGGGCAATGAGGATACATTTAATTATGTTTAATGGGTTAATAATTGAATTTAAAATGGTGGTTACTGTTGTCCAAAGTTCAACTGGAATTGAAGGTTCCATCTAAAAATGTTCGTTCTATCTAAAAAAAAAAATCTGAAGCCCAATTTGCGATATGAGTTGTCTGCCGCCTACGGTACTGCAAATCGGAAAGGAAAATATTCCACTTGTAATGGCAGGATGGTGGTGTCAACCAGAGGAGCAACCTGCATTGCATGCCTCTGAGAGGAACTGATTCCTCCAGTTGGGGGATTCTATCCATACGTTATTTCAGGCCAGTTCTGCCCCTACCAGTGTCTCATCCTAGGACAGTTATTCTCATTCCATGATCTCTTTATAGGCCAGTTCCACCCATACTAGAGACTCATCCCAGGCCAGTTCTGTCCATTTCAGAGACTTAACCTAGGCCAGTTCTGCCGATACCAGAGGCTCCTTCCAGGCCAGTTTCGCCCATGCCATAAACTCATGCCAGGCTAGTTCCACCCATACCAGAGGATCATCCTAGGCCAGTTCCACCCATACCAGAGAATCATCCTAGGCCAGTTCCACCCATACCAGAGAATCATCCTAGGCCAGTTCCACCAGTCTCATGCCAGGCCAGTTTTACCCATGCTAGAGACTCATGCCAGGCCAGTTCCACCCATACCAGAGATTCATGCCAGGCCAGTTTTGCCCATACCAGAGCCTCATTCCAGGCTAGTTCCACAAATGCCAGAGACTCATCCCAGGCCAGTTCTGTCCATACCAGAGACTCATCCCAGGCTCGTTCTGCCCATACCAGAGGCTCATCCCAGGCCAGTTCTGTCCATACCAGAGACTCCTCCCAGGCTACTTCCACAAATACCAGAGACTCGTCCCAGGCCAGTTCCACCAATACCAGAGACTCATCCCAGGCCAGTTCTGTCCATACCAGAGACTCATCCCAGGCTAGTTCTGCCCATACCAGAGACTCATCCCAGACCAGTTCTGTCCATACCAGAGACTCATCCCAGGCCAGTTCCACTCATACCGGAGACTCATCCCAGGCTGGTTCCGCCCATACCAGAGACTCATCCCAGGCCGGTTCTGCCCATTCAGAGACTCGCCCCAGGCTAGTTCCACCAATACAAGAAACTCATCCCAGGTCAATTCCACCCATACCAGTATATCATCCTAGGCCATCCTCTGTCCATACCAGAGAATCATGCCAGGCCAGTTCTGCCCATACCAGAGCCTCATCCCAGGCCAGTTCCACCCATACCCGAGACTCATCCCAGGCCAGTTCCACCCATACCCGAGACTCATCCCAGGCCAGTTCCACCCATTCGAGTCTCATGCCAGGCCAGTTTCATCCAAACCAGAGGCTTATCCTAGGCCAATTCCAACAATACCAGAGTCTCATCCCCGGCCTGTTCCGTCCATACCAAAGACTCATCCCAGGCCGGTTATGCCCATTCAGAGACTCATCCCAGGCCAGTTCCACCCATACCAGAATATCATCCTAGGCCAATTGCACTCATCCCAGGCCAGTTCTAACCATACCAGAGAATCATGCCAGGCCAGTTTTGCCCATACCAAAGTCTCATCCCAGGGCAGTTCCACCCATACCCGAGTCTCATCCCAGGCCAGTTCCACCCATACCAGAGTCACATGCCAGGCCAGTTTTGCCCATGCTAGAGACTCATCCCAAGCCAGTTCCACCCATACCAGAGATTCATACCAGGCCAGTTTTGCCCATTCCAGAGACTCATCCCGGGCCAGTTCCACCCATACCAGAGCCTCGTCCTAGGACAGTTCCACCCATACCTGAGACTCATCTCAGGTCAGTTCCACCCATACCAGAGTCTCATCCAGGGCCAGTTCCACCCATACCAGAGTCTCATCCAGGGCCAGTTCCACCCATACCAGAGTCTCATCCAGGGCCAATTCCACCCATACCAGAGTCTCATCCAGGGCCAGTTCCTCCCATACCAGAGACTCATCCCAGGCCAGTTCCACCCAAACCTGAGACTCATTTGGGGCCAGTTCCACCCATACCAGATACTCATACCAGGCCAATTCTGTCCACACCAGAGACTCATCCCAGGCCAGTTTCGCCCATACCTGAGACTAATCCCCGGCCAGTTCCACCCATACCAGTGTTACATTCCAGGCCAGTTCTGTCCTTACCAGACTCATTCCAGGCCAATTCTGTTCATACCTGAGACTCATCCCAGGCCATTTCCACCCATACCAGTGTTATATTCCAGGCCTGTTCTGCCCATACCAGAGCCTCCTCCCAGGTCAGGTCTGGCTCTACCAGAGTCTCACCACAGGCCAGCTCTACCTCTACCAGAGCCTTATGTCGGGCCAGTTCTGCCCATACCAGAGACTCAGCCCAGGCCAGTTGTTCCCATACCAGAGACTTCCAGGTCAGTTCTCCATGGTGATGTCATCCCTGTGGACAGTTGTGCAGAAATGTCTTCCTTGATGGCATGAGTAAGTGGCAGCTATTTTGCATGAGCCATGTCAGCGTGTTCATATCTTTCAACTCTTATGCCCTTCCCAGGGATAGGCTACATGAAGAACTTAATTGTGAATAATTAGTCATGGAACTATTCTGTGAGAACATTCTGAGTAATAACAGAGGAGATCTGTATTATAGAGGCAGGCACAGCACAGACACTGGGAAAACCGGACGCTGTGATATCTCTAGTGCTGCTCAGCATTCACGTTCTTAATTTTAAGCTATCACATTAATATTCTCATAGATCGGGGAGTTATGAATATGCAGGCATGAAGGTGTAGGGGAGTACAGAATCAGAACTCTTGTTGGTTGGCTGAAGAATAATGTTGCTGGGGTAGGTTGGTGCTATGCAGGGGTGGGGAGGGTGAGCACTATGCTGATTGACTCAAATGACTTCCTATGTATCCACATCCTACAAATCTGCTCAGCATGCCTTTCCGGCAGTGAGGCATCTGCATTTCATTGTGAGAAGTGCAGGATATGCCTGAGGTTTGCATACGACATGCACAGAGTTTAGAGACTCCTCAGGGACGTGACGCAGCTACAAAAAGTCATTTGGAGTGTGCCAGTAGCGGAGGATAGGTTACACCTCTCTGCCATCTATCTCTCATGCTGCAGTGGCAGAAAATATGATCCAGGCTCTTCTATGGAAGCTGGTTTGGGTTTTCTCCATATTGCTCCTCCAGTCTGACGATCGTCTCCCTCCCTTCCACCAGTAGGCAACTAAACTTGACTGACCGGAAACAAACTTTCTATTTTCCTCCTTTTGCAGGTCCGCACGACAGATATGGGCGGGTACGCCACGTCTTTGGATTACACGCAGGCCGTCATCAACAACCTCAATTCCTAGAAGATCTTCTGGGGCGGAGTCCCAGCCATGTGACACTCCTCATCTCTCTGACTCATCGGCTATTGCGCTGCATAGACCGGCCCAGGCGGTTCTCATGACTGAATGTTTTATCAGTTCCATAGCACTTGCTTTACCCCGGGTGGTCCTGTCTACACTTCCTTTGGACTTATGTTGGGGCAGTCGTACAGTTCAACACTACGAGGCCTCTTTATAAAAAAAAAAAAAAAAATTGTAATTCATATTATGCGGGTTTAATTTTCACTAGAAATTGTTGGCTTTTTTTTCACAATTCTAGGAAATCCGCCCTAATATTTAACTTATACACAGGAAATAACCTTCTAGGGGGGTGGGATTTTAAAGGCACAAGAATAGTCATGTAGTTCTAAAAACATATACATTTTTTTGTTTACAAATACATAAAATAGTTCATAAAGGCATAAAAAAGTTAGGACACAGATGTATTGACCAAACAAGTTCCAACGTGACGGATGATAGCATCTGACGCATTTCGGGTTTTATAACTACATGACTATTCTTGTGCCTTTAGGCCCCTTCCACACGGCAGCAACTTGAAGCGATTTTGAGGGCACGATTTGGACGGGATTTCAGGGAATGCCTGTGCAAACGTGAGGTCTATGGACCTCAATAGGAAAGCAAAACACAAAGGCGGCACTCACAACACGGAACACACCTCATAGATTAATGGTGGAGTCCTTCACTGGGTGCTCTGGCTCTAATGGCCTCCAGCCATTGAAAATGCAACTCCAAGAAAGGTGCAGCCGGCAACTCCAGAATTCCATGAAAATCTTTATTTGCTGCATAAAGGTCAGGATTAAAAACAGCTGATGCGTTTCGTCGTACAGCCTCGTTCACAGCATAGCCTATGGACCTCAACTCGCATGAAAGTCGGACCGAAGTAATGCAGAGACTACTTTGAAGTCGCAAAGATGTGAAGGGTTGCTATTGGAAATCACGGGGAACGACTTGTCATCAGGGCTGTCTTAATGAAAGGGCAACCCTGGGCACTGCCCAGGGGCCCCAGGTGCATGAGGGCCCCTTGATAATCTTACATTACATCATACTTGCCAACTGTCCCGAATTTGATGGGGCAGTTATGCTTTTTACTAAGCTGTCCTGGGATGACCGTATCCTGTGCAGCATCCTGGTACTGTGCCCTCCTGATGCCAGTATTGTGCCCTTCTGCCTCCTCCCCCCAGTACTGTGCCCTTTGTGTTTATTAGGCTTTCACTTATGGCTTGTTTAAAATTTTTTTTTTTTTTTAAAGGTACTAATAAATATATGTTTAATTCGATAAACCATATACTTTTTCTTGAGAGTAGGTGCGTAAATTAAATTTGGGCAGGCTGGTAGGGGCACCACTGCATTACTTTGCCCAGGGGCCCATGATGCTATTAAGACAGCCCTGCTTGTCATGCGACTTTGCAGTCTAATGTCGCAGGACAAGTCACACAAAGTGTGAAAGGGGCCTTATAATCCCACCCCTAGAGGGTTATTTCCTGTGTATCTATTATTAGGGATGATGGCACTCAGCCCTCCATAAGGCTCATACACCCCCTCATAATATTTAACGTATTTCAACGAAAGCGAATTTTAGTAATTCTTCATTGCTGTCTGACCGTTTTTCCCATCCTTGCCTTTCACATCCAAACTTCCACAGATTTAAGAAAATTGGGCAAGCAATTTATAAATGGGCCCCCTTAGTGTATATGCTGTCTGTACACATTGCTGATATTCTGGATTCCCCGCGTCCCGGCGACGCACAACTCTGCTGTCTTGACGCACAAATTGGAGTGACGTGCAATATTACTGAAAAATAAAGTGTTTGACGTGTGTGACAAGGCTGCTGAATTTACTGATCTGTCCTGAAGTGCCTGAGATAGGCAAAAAAAAAATAAGTGCACCCCAATGTTTAACACCACTTCAGATCAATGAAATTAGATTCCAGTGTTCTAGATTAGGTGCCGTTAATTAGAACCTCCTTCGGGAGTTGTGCTGCCATGGCCATTTTAGTAATCATTGCAGGAATAACGCACTGGGAAAGAGCCGAGAGGACAGGATTGTAGAATAAAGTTGTGCCCCCCACCAAGAACTGAACTGCCATCCTGCCACAGCAAGGCCTCCTGTTCCTCATCGATTGTAGAGGCACAATAGTCCCACCATGTAGTCTAACAGTATCTGTATCAAGAGGATAGTTGTAGAACAAGGATTCTCAACAAGGGTTCCACCAGAGGTTGCTAGGGGTTCCTTGAGCAGTGGGCACTTTCTGTCTCTCAGATAAATTCCCAATGACACCATTGGTCTTTCTTCCCAATGACCACAAGTGTGAGGAGCATTCTTCCCAATGACCACAAGTGTAAGGAGCATTCTTCCCATTGACCACAAGTGTGAGGAGCATTCTTCCCAATGACCACAAGTGTGAACACCAGTTACCCTTCTTACGTGGAGTGTGAACACCAGTAACCCTTCTTACGAGGAGTGTGAACACCAG
>BLSH010472562.1:52945-69650 GCA_018402905.1 Glandirana rugosa
AAGAAGGGTTACTGGTGTTCACACTCCTCGTAAGAAGGGTGGGAAGAATGCTCCTTACACTTGTGGTCATTGGGAAGAATGCTCCTCACACTTGTGGTCATTGGGAAGAATGCTCCTCACACTTGTGGTCAATGGGAAGAATGCTCCTTACACTTGTGGTCATTGGGAAGAATGCTCCTCACACTTGTGGTCATTGGGAAGAATTACCCCCTTACACATGTGGTCAATGGGAAGAATGCTCCTTACACTTGTGGTCAATGGGAAGAATGCTCCTTACACTTGTGATCACTGGGAAGAATGCGCCTTACACTTGTGGTCATTGGGAAGAATGCTCCTTATACTTGTGGTCATTGGGAAGAATGCTCCTTACATTTGTGGTCAATGGGAAGAATACTCCTTACACTTGTGGTCAATGGGAAGAATGCTCCTTACACTTGTGGTCAATGGGAAGAATGCTCCTCCCACTTGTGGTCATTGGGAAGAATGCTCCTCACACTTGTGGTCATTGGGAAGAATGCTCCTTACACTTGTGGTCATTGGGAAGAATGCTCCTTACAGTTGTGGTCATTGGGAAGATTGACCCTCTTACAGATAGGTAGAAATTGACCATCGCTCAAGGAACCCTGCTGTATAATAATATTAATACCGTGCCCCATGATGTACAATAAAGAAAGCAGCAGCTTCCAGTTGGTCACCTCTGGACACCATTTTGCAGACTCAAGTTCAGTCAACCACAAAGGCCATCAACATCCTCCAACCGTGCAAAGTGGTGGGTTGTCCCTCCACTGTGAAGAGGAAGTGCCCTAGGAGAGTGGTTTTCAACCTCAGTCCTCACATAACCCCCTCCCCAACAGGCAGTTTGCAGGTTCTCCTTGATTTAAAGCACCCGTGCAAGATAAGAGTCAATGGCTTGGTATCTTTATCGAAGAGAAATTCCCAAAACGTGGCCTGTTGGGGGTTCTGGAGGACCGAGGTTGAGAACCACTGCCCTAGGACACAGAGGACTTGGGGGGGGGGGGTCCGATTTTTAGGCTTCTGACTTGAGATCGAAACTTGCTGAAAGGAATGCTCTTGAATTCTTAAAAGCGGAGTTCCGCCCACATTTTTATTCATTACACAAATAAAGTAATTGATCGCTTTAAATCATGGAGGTCTTCCTATTTATTTTGTACTTGCATTGCTGATGGTTTTCCTTTACTGGGAGTTCCCATCTTAGCTGTGGGCATGTGAAACCGACTTGCACCTCCTCCAGTCTCTTCCTGGTTAAGGTGCACCTCTCAATCTCGAGTGTATGTCTCGTTGACATAACAATGGGCAGCGATGGAAGGTCCCACCCAGTTATGACAACATAGATAACAGGTCTCCCCCACCCCACAAAGTCACATTTCCTGTCTGCAAATAACAAGACTTTACAGCTCAGGGATGCCCACTGACTCCTGGGAAATGACGACTCACATCTCCCATGAGCCCAGGCAAGGCAGTAAGTGATGCGGAGTGCCTCGGATCAGGAAGTGGAAGATTACAGGGACCACATAGCAACAGGGCACTTAGGATGAGTATAATTCCCCCTACACCCCAAAAAAGGTGATTCATCATGCATAGAGGATTTAAAATACATAAAGATGCATTTGTGGGTGGAACTCCACTTTAAGGCACGTGTCCGACAAGGCCAGCAGGCCAAATCCAGCCCGTCAAGCCTTTTTGCAGCCAGAATTTAGCGGAACTTAGAGCTAAACCCTGTGCTTAGTGCACCCCTATTTATTGACCCCATTATTAGTGCAAATCTCAGATGTGCCCCCCCACACACACCATACAGATGTGGGAAGAGTAATTTCTCCTCATTGCACACTTCCATCCAGGGCCGCCATCAGGGGGGGGTACAGGCGGTACTGTTGTAAAGGGGCCCCAGTGTCTTAAGGGGCCCTTACAAAGACAATAGCAGTCTAACATTGGAGGGGGACACAGTTATCCCAAACCTCAGGCAATAAAAATTACCACACTTAGGTCACACGGAGAGGACACCCCTAGGCAACTGGTCCAAGTTCGGGACCTCCAGCACCTATGGTTCGGTCATACCGGGTCCCCAAAGTGACCAGTCACTGACCGGCAATTGTCGGGTGAATTTCAGACTTAACATTGAAGCCTATGGGAGGGGGGGCACCGTTCTCCCGAACCATAGGCAATGAAATACCAAATTTGAGTCAAAGAGAGGGCACTCTGGACAACTGGTCCAAGTTTGGGACCTCCAGCACCTATGATTCATCCATACCGGTTCCCCAAACTTGGGTCACATGGAAAGGGCACCCTGGGCAACTGGTCCAAGTTCGGGACCTCCAGCACCTATGGTTAGGTCATACCGGGTCCCCAAAGTGACCAGTCATTGACCGGCAATTGTCGGGTGAATTTCAGACTTCACATTGAAGCCTATGGGAGGGGGGGCACCATTCTCCCAAACCATAGGCGATAAAATAACAAACTTAGGTCACAGAGAGAGGGCACTCTGGACCACAACTGGTCCAAGTTTGGGACCTCCAGCACCTATGATTCATCCATACCGGTTCCCCAAACTTGGGTCACATGGAAACGGCACCCTGGGCAACTGGTCCAAGTTTGGGAACTCCAGCACCTATGGTTCGGCCGTACCGGGTCCCCAAACTTGGGTCACATGGAAAGGGCACCAAGGGCAACTGGTCCAAGTTTGGGCCCTTCAGCCCCTATGGTTCAGAGCGAGGTCTTATTGCAAGCATCAGGTGAGGCTGTGCTGCCTGTGCACTTTAACCCCTTGGATCCCACACCAGCATGCATTGCACACTTCACTTGAATGGGTCCGGCTACACCTGGTGACAGGATGTACACCCCTGGCCAGTGGACGGGCCCTGGGGAATGTTGGTGGTCAGACAGGGGGGCCCAGGTCTAAAGCTCTAAAGGGGCCCCAAAATTTGATGGCTGCCCTGCTTCCATCCAACACACAGATCTTGTTATATACAAACTTTATTCTGTATTTTACAATTGGCCACTTTCTAGCTCATTGTCCTCAAGCTTCATAATTCTGTACATAAAAAAAAAAAAAACCCACCCAAGTATGAAATGAAAGAACGGCGGGGTCCCGCCTTATAAGTCTGTAAAGTGCGCAGGTCGAGGCTCAGTCTTCCTCCTCATGCCGCACTTTGGCTTTCTTCTTTTTCTTGTGTTCTGTGGCCGGGGTCTCCTCTGTGGACGGTTTCTTCTTCTTCTTGGGGGTCTGGTCCTCTTCTTCTAAGCCGTTCTCAGACAACTCCCCTTCAGACTTTCGCTTCTTTTTCTTCTTGCTGGGGGCCTCCTCCTCCTCCGACACCTCAAGCACCTCCGCCTTCTTTTTCTTCTTCTTGCTGGACTGCGGCGTCTCCTGTTGGTTGTCCAACACTTCCTCCTCCACCGCCTCAGCCTTCTTTTTCTTCTTCTTGGGCTTCTCCTAAAAAAAAAGACAGGTGAGATATCAGACCCCATTGTAATCACATTACATATAAAGCAAACCCCATACCTACTACTGAGACTTAATGTCTGGACGATACTATGGAGAGGCCACTGCTGTTGAAAGGTGTGGGATTTCAGGTGATCTGAAGAGACCATGACTTTGGTTCCAGGCGAGCCCAGGAAGGTGCACCTTCAACAGATCCGCCTCAAAGTCATTCTGCACCCCAAAAACTTCAGGTAAGGCCCCTAAGGCTGCACTACAAGATTTCAGCAAGTGACTGAAATAGCCAATCACAGCATCTACACTAAAGAGGCAGGTAAAGATCTGCTAAGCCAACCGATGACCAGAAGGGAATTGTTTTACCACCAAAAATCATAGATGGGATAAAGTGGCTTCCAGTCATGCCAAATGCCAGTTTTCTTGGCGTTCAAGATTGTCGGCAGGGACAACAGAGCCACAACATGTTAAGTAGTGAAGAACACCCCTCACCTTCGATATTTGTTGGCAACGACTGCAGGACCAAACCATGTTGGGAGATTGTGGTGAGGGTGGCTCTGTACTGTTGGGAACGGCGGGGGGTGTTTGGAGCTCAATTATGTCAGCAATGACTGAAGGACCATACCATGTTGGAGATGACTGGGGGAGTTAGGTGCTCCATATGGTTAGCAATGGCAGAGGGGCAATTGGTGCTCAACTACTTGCCGACCGCGTCAGAGTGGCTCGTTATCGCAAACCGCCATCATATGACGGCGGCTGAAATAACTAGTGCTGTGAGCGCGCGCGCGCCGCCTGAGGGCAGGGAATGGGTAGGGCGGACTCGATTTCCGCCGGCTACCCGCGATGGCTCCCCCGCAGTGAGAACAGGGGTCGCTGTACGTAAACACGGATCTCCGTTCTCAGAGGCAGAAGGGCAGTGATCACAGGCTTCCTGTATATGGAAGCCGTGATCACTCCCCTCCCCCTGCCAGCCCAGCCCCCATACAGTTAGAACACACCCAGGGAACAGTTAACCCTTAGAAGCGCCCCCTGCAAGTTAACCCCTTCACTGCCAATGTAATTTACACAGTAATAAGTGCATTTTCATAGCACTGATTGCTGTAAATGCCAAATGGTCCCAAAAAAGTGTCAAAATGGTTCGACCTGTCCGCTGCAATATCGCAGTACCGCTAAAAATCGCAGATTGCCACCATTACTCGTAAAATATAAAAACCCCAGAAGTGAATTCTTATTATCCGTAAACGCAGCAACTTTTGCGCGAACCAATCAATAAACAGATGGCTTTTACTAAAAATATGAATATAAAAATCGGTAAAAACCAATGGAAAAAAAAGGTTTTATATTTTGTTTGGATTTGTATTTTAGGAAAAAGAAAGAAATTAGTTTTTTTTTGCAAAAATGTTGCTCTTTTGTTTGTAGCGGCGATCAAATACCACCGAAAGAAAGCTATTTGAAAAAAAAAAAAACGCAAATTTGGTTTGGGTACAACATCGCACGCAATGGTCAGTTTAAGCGACGCAGCGCCGAATCGCAAAAAGTGCTCTGGTCCTACAGTGGGAAATCCTTTCGGGGCTGAAGTGGTTAAAAAAGTATTGCCTAAGCTCGTTTGGCCGTACTTCCATGGTTCATAAGAGCGCAATGCATTTTGCACTCCTGCGTCCCGACATCACAGGAGTCAGGACAGGCACCACCTCATCCCGACTGTCAGTCTGGATCCACCAGGTGCCTGGACTGACAGCCTTCTCAGCGAGCCGCTGAGAGCCCGAGACGGCCGATCCCCACCCCTGCACAGCTCAGCGTTCCAGTGAGTGTGGAGGAGCATAGCGGGGGGCTTGCTGATTGACAACCAGCAGCTTTTCACTCTGGGATCTGTTGGAACCGAGCCATCAGCGGTGTTTGATGGCTCGGTTCTCTGTGTAAACACGACGTTGGACCAATGCTGCATCCACCCAAGTACAATGGGGCAAAAATCCTGAAAACCATGCTTATCTTTTAATATTGACAAGGATTGATTGGCCATACCATGTTGAAAGATTGTGATGGGACAGCTGGTGCTCTATAGTGTTGGCAATGACTGCAGGATCAGGATCATACCATGTTAAAAGATAGTGGGGGTGCTCTATAGTTTTGTTAATGACAGGACCATACCATGTTGGGAGATGGTGGGGTGTGTTTGGCGCTCCATACTGTTGGCAATGGCAGGGGAGGGGGTGTTGACATTGACTACAAGTCCATACCATGTTGAAAGACAGTTGGAGCGGCTGGTGGGAAGGACAGGACCATACCACATTTGAGATGACAGGTGTTGAGATGCTCCATTGTTGACAGTGACAGGACCATACCATGCTGGAGATGTGAGGAGGTGTTAGGTGCTCTATTGTTGGCTATGAGAGCAGGTCCATACCATGTTGAAAGATGTTGGGACGGTTAGTGTTCTATAGCAGTGGTTCTCAACCCTGTCCTCAAGTACCCCAAAAAGGCCATGTTTTGGGAATTTCTCTTAGAAAAAATTGCTGTCCAATATACCAAGCCATTGACTGATTGTTGAATGGGTGCTTTTCATAGAGGAAAACCTGCAAACATGGCCTGTTGGGGGTGCTTGAGGACAGGGTTGAGAACCACTGCTCCATAGTGTAGACCAGGGGTAGGCAACCTGCGGTCCTCCAGCTGTTGCAAAACTACAAGTCCCATCATGCCTCTGTGAGTAATTGCACCCGTCAGCCTTGCAGTGCCTCATGGGAAATGTAGTTCCAACAGCTGGAGGGCCGCAGGTTGCCTACCCCCGGTGTAGACAATGACAGGACCATACCATGTTGGAGATGACTGGGGTGTTAAGCACTTTAGTTTTGGCAATGACACTGTTGGTGATGCAAGGGTGGTGTTGTGATCTATATTGTTGATAATGACAAAACCTACATGGAAGGCAAGTGGTCTTCCTTCTTCACTCCCCTATCCACTTAATCCTGCCAAGGCTCTTTTAGCCATGTTCATGCATGGAGCAATCTCTCCAGATATTCCCCATCAGACAGGACAAGGAGGCGGCCAGCAGCCCCACCTGGAGAAGCTGAATACCGGCAGAAGCCTCCTGCCTCTGTAGCAGCTACCTGGTCTTATTTGGATGGGGTTCCTATGATGGACACCAAAAACCCATCATCTCCACTAAGCCTATCAGCGCCCTCACCTCTGCTTCCTCTGTGCTCTGCACTGGTGCGGACTGTTCTTGCTCCATCTCTGCAGCCGCTGCCAGTTCCGCTAACCGCTTCTTTTCACGCTTCTTCCTCTTGCGTTCTTTCTTCTCCAGTTTCCTCTTTATCTCAGACACGACTTCTGTGGCCTGAAAACACAATGAAAGGTTTGAGCTCAGTCTGACCCTCAGATCATATAGCTTACCCCCCTCCCTTACCCCACCATGGCTGGGGTCAACAGTCGGATCAGGCTCATTAAATCAGTTTTTTGCCTCCACCACTTCTTGTCAGGAGAGAAAAAAAGCTTCATCACTTCCGACACCCCTGGATAGGGGCTTCCAATGACCTCAGTCCATCCATCCCTCTCTAGCTCGCTAGAGGACCACCAGGAGGGGGGCCAACGGGCCTGCGCCCACCCACCAGGAGGGGGGCCAACGGGCCTGCGCCCACCCACCAGGAGGGGGGCCAACGGGCCTGCGCCCACCCACCAGGAGGGGGGCCAACGGGCCTGCGCCCACCCACCAGGAGGGGGGCCAACGGGCCTGCGCCCACCACCAGGAGGGGGCCAACGGGCCTGCACCCACCACCAGGAGGGGGCCAACGGGCCTGCACCCACCACCAGGAGGGGGCCAACGGGCCTCTCTAGTTAGAGCTTAAACTAAGGCTTTTATACTAGGGGATACTGACCTCCACCCAGGCCTAACTGGATAGCACATTTCTATCATCGCCCAAGCTTCTGCAATTAAAGGCTTTCACAGGGGATACTGACCTCTGCTTGGGCCTCCTTCATGACATCAAGGTTCTTGCGTGGAGCATCCCCAGTCTCATAGAACGCCAGCCGTTCCTCCACCTGCTCCCTCAGCTTATCTCCATACACGCTGGTCGGGATTTCTGCAATGGAGGACATACAGAACGTTACACAACCCTCACCATTACCAGAGGATAGGGAGAGACCCACCAAGTGGTAGAGACCTCCGCTTCGCTCAGACACAAGTTTATCAACATACACCGAGGTGATATACTGTTGACGAAAAATTATTACCATCACGGCAAAGCAGAAAGAAAAAAAATTCCAGGGACGGATCTTAGCCAAGGAAATAAAAAAGGTCTATGGGGCCATCTACTCAATTTCCTCAGTCCACTTTTACTTACCGCCCCATACTATGGTTTACAGATTATCCACCCCTCCCCCAATTGCCTTCAACTCAACAGATACCAGCAGGGGGCACCTCACCTGAGAAGCAGTCTATGCGGGAGGCAATGGTGCACTTGTTGGCCAGGTACCGGGAGATTCGCCCCTTGTTCTTGGCAGCGGCACGTCCAATGAAGGTGGAGTGGAAGATAAGGCCGTATTTTGGGGTGTTGCCGCGAGTCTTCAGGGCCCTGCAATGGGATCAACTAAAGATTTGTAACAATACACGGTCAAGAATGGAACAGAGGTTAACTACAGCGGGGAGCCAGGGGCCGGTTATGGGAACCTCCCTCAAGGGCCAGGGAACGGTTATGGGAACCGCCCTACCTCCCTCAAGGGCCAGGGAACGGTTATGGGAACCGCCCTACCTCCCTCAAGGGCCAGGGAACGGTTATGGGAACCGCCCTACCTCCCTCAAGGGCCAGGGAACTGTTTGGGAACCGCTCTACCTCCCTCAAGGGCCAGGGAACGGTTATGGGAACCAGTCACCTGCACAGAACCACAAAAAGTTAAAACTGAACCGATCACACAGAATCAGTCACTTCTACCCTTGTGCCATACCCTTGGCATCCTAGCAAGAACCAAATAGGAGCTCAGCACAACCTGTTGGTTTTAGTCTGCCTCCCCTAAGCCTGGGACCCTCCTGAATTCTAAAACTGAACTAGCACCCAATTTCCTGATCTAATGCAGAGAAAGAGCTCCAAGACTTCTAAAGCCACTACCTTGCTATGGTGGCTCTACACGGTCCCAAATGTATGTAGCAATGTAGCCGCAATGCAGTACCGGTAAAGATCAGAAATCCTCCTATTCATCACAGCACTGCCCATGGGCTCTGAGCCATAGCAGGACCAGATGGCTAACACTTCTGGGAGGTACCGGCACTGCCAACGTTTATAGCACACATGAGCAATGGTGTATGCAGGTGCAATGAATCATGGGAGATATAATCTGTAGAGCAGTGCATGTAACACATGTGCAGTTTGTACCACTTTACCATACAGCAGAATGCAGCATCCACTGGTGGAACGTTCACCCTCCCTGAACCCACAAAGGTGAAATCCAGGACCAGGTTGGAATTTGTATGCACCGTTCAGGGTCCTAAGACATGCACTGGCAGAACTAGAAGCTTCAGCCCCCTGCTAGGACATCATGTGCTCAAATACCAAGTTAAGAGCCATGACAGGTCCACTTAAACATCTCAAAACTCTACCCCAGCAAGTGACAAGGCTGACTTCACTACTGAACTAAACCAGGAGTGGGCTGTAAACAGAGGTCTGAACTTCAGACCAGAAACCGGCTGGAGCTACGAAGTCTTAAGAGGAAAAACTATGGGGGTCTGGGTTTTACAAGTCTGGACAATCAGCTGTTAGAGTCTGTCTACACTCATGTACTGATCTACACCCCAACCCTGAGTACACAAAAAAAATCCCCCCCAAACCCATCAGAATAGGAGCAAGGGCATCACTCTGACCTGCACAGATGGGTACAGCCCCTCAGGCACACGTATATACACAGCGAGTAGAGGGCGTTGTTCAGACTCTGGGGCGGCGGTCATCACTCACGCAGCGGCCGGCGCGAAGCCAGGCGCCAACGTGTCAAACACCGGCACCCAGTCACCTGCCATCACCACAAGCGCCCGGCAGTTGTACCTGAATAGAGCTTTCTCGGCTCCCAGGATCTGGACGGTGGAGGCCGGGTACTTGGCCAGGTTGGTCAGACTTCCGGCATGGGAGATGAGACGAGCGCCAACCTGCGGGAGAGGAATAAAAATCAGCGGGATGGTGGACATTGTGACTACATAAGGTAAGCAGACGAACGCGGGGACAACGCATGAGCTCAGATGGCACAGATCAGCAGTGCGAAGTTCTCAGCAGCAGGCTCAGTGGATTGACAGATTTCACTGATACATCATCTCTGTGCCAAGCCCAACCCGTCTCCTATTGTGCCTCTTGGGGACCCAAGAGAAGTCATAAGTTAGTCTTTTGAATACACCTAGTAATGTGAGAAGTAAAACCATCTCCTCTTAAAGTCAGAAAGCCCAAACACTAGACCACCCTCTTCCACTGCATCCCTCTGGTCCCAGGCCAGCACCCTCTCTCCACTTTGCTTTCCAGTCCCCCGGCCAGCACCCTCTCTCCACTTTGCTTTCCAGTCCCCCGGCCAGCACCACACACACACACACACACACACACACACTAAAAAGGTTCAGTTTTGATCATGAAGCATGGAGTTATACATGGTCATGTTAGTTTAGTATGTCAGGTTTAGTCAATTTTAGTAAATACTGACCACTTCTCCGATAAGGGCAGACAGGCTGGGGGCCACTTGGGTCATCTTGGATCTCAGATATTCCTGCAGGCCTTTGCGGTATTCGGACAGGGAGATGACACGAGTGGAGAAGCTCTCAATATTGATCAGGTCAATGGGAGAGATGTCCATCCCTGGAGGAGAGAAGAAAGTATTAGACATACAGTGCATCTCTCCATACACTAATCTACGCCACCTTCCAAGACAGCAGAGGGTGGGGTAGAAAGCTGCATAAAAGCAGATTCCTCCCTATGGCAGTATGTGCACCCAGACTATAAAAGCCCCCAATTTAGGAGAGACTACCAAGCCTACTGAGAGAAACTACCAAGCCTACTGTTATCCCATTTATAGTGGACTAAAAGGACCCCTTCTGATACCTCTAGCTAAAGAGCGCAATAAAAAGATCTTACAATACTTCTTCTGCACCACAGTTAGAGAACAGTCTGGGTTACAAATGGATCATACTTTGGTTCATGGACTGCTGACTCACCCATGGAGGACCTTGAAGCGTCCAGGATGGCCTGGGCCTTGGCACTGTCCATGATGATCTCTTCCATGTCCTCCAGCTTCTCCTCGCTCAACTCTTTTCGGTTGCCGATGAACTTGGCCATCCGGCAGTAGGTGTAGTTGTCAGCAACGATCTTGATGAGCTCTGGGAAGTGATATCCGTACCATTCTCTGGGAGGAGGAGACTTGCTATGAGCCACAGACCCAAATAACCCATCACAGATATACAGGAGAGGAGAGCTGTCTCCCCGATAACAAAACAGTCCAGGCACAGGGCCGAGCTGTGGTGTAGACGGAGACGTTACTATTCCTCCTCTTTCTATACAGACAGCGGGGGAGGCGACACTGTCTGTGGTAAGCATTGGGAGGACTAAATGTCTATACACCAATATATACACAAGACACTCATAGAACCTAGAGGAGTTGCAACACGCACCCAAACAGACCTTTGCTTTGGTGTTTCTGCACCCACCTGGATTCCCCTCTAAAAAAAGTTCCACGTCCCCAAAAACCCCCACCCTAGAGAGGCCATACCCACCCATGAGCTGCACATAACCCAAAACCCTAATTGAGAACAGCCCATCAAAAGCTGCACATAAGCAATAATCCTTGGGTATGTAACTTCATTGGCAAGCCGTGGAGAAGGCACATTCACCCAAAAAAACCCAACCCTGGAGGAGCCACACCTTTGGTCGCAATGGAGGAGCTTACGCCACCACAATCAGAACGTTCACCTACCTGACCCTCATGGAGAAGGTGTTGATGTCCTTATCCAGTTGGTCCAGCAAGCTGATGGACTGGATGATCATGTTGTCCACACGGTTGACGTTGAACTTCACTTTGGCTCGGGAGTAGCTGTGCCCCAAACCGAGCTGTGCCTTGGAAGCCGACTGAGCGGTCAGACCTTTCACCAGGGAATGGAAATGGAGCCGGATACCTGCAAGGAAGACAGTCAATATTTCAGTCTTTGCATACAATGAGATGCCAAGGGTTCTGTTCCCCGACATCTTTCCCTCAGATTCTCCAAATACCCACCAACCCCCGCTGATCACAAACGCTAGGTAACCTGGGATGTTGAATGTACAATCTCACTATCAGTCACATGATCATCATAACTGCATAGGTTCCTCTCCAGCTCCTTACACTGACCACACCCCATTTACCTCTGATGATCTCAGGAACCACCCCGGTGGTATCGCATTTAATGTTCAGCTCTTCGAAGATGGCTGCTCCGATTTTCCCATCGCCGACTCCAAGGAGGGCCTTTTTCTTCTTGGCAGGCATGTGGGTCTCCAGGAGGAGTTTCAGATCCTCATGGAGGACACCTAGGGGAGAAGAAACAAAATGGGCATCAAGACGAAACGCCAACCAACTGGACACCCCTACCCAATACTGTAGTACAGGACGTGCTCAGTAACCTCAGGTGACATCACAGAGCTCAGTGGATTGACAGATTAGAATAATCATCATCGCACGTCCAATAATCCCCAACAAAGGCTGACCATCAAAACCCTCAGATGACATCGCACATCCCCCCCTCAACCAAAGGCCAACCCCCCCCCATTAACTTCAGAGATATCACCTCACCAACAAGGCTGACCTCCGATGACTTCCAACGTCCCCAATAACACCCTCAACCAACAAAGACCAAGCATGACCCCTCAGATGGCATCACAAATCCCCAATCTGCTCACCCAACAAAGGCCAACCCACGTCATTACACATTGCCACAGCCCCAAAAATACCCTCACCCAACAAAGGCCAAAGCATGACCCCTCAGATGGCATCACAAATCTGCACACCCAACAAAGGCCAACCCACGTCATTACACATTGCCACATCCCCAAATATGCCCTCACCCAACCCTCAAAAGGTGACACAACATCCCAATCACCTTCTCAACAAACCCCCCTCATTACCTTCAGAGATGGCGTTCACATTCTCCAGGGCGCTCTGGGCGGATTTAAATGGTGAAAATGCCACCAGCTTCACTATGGTGTTGAACTTGCCGATATTCTGCAGCGACTCCTCCACCTACAGGCAAAAGCGGACGTATTGGTTATTGGTGATCAATCACTGGGAGCAAGAATAATGCTGAATGGTGGCTCAATCCCTCCCCTCAGTACACGACTACAAATCAGTGCCAGCTAACGCCATCCAGTGCAAAGCCAGAGGCTAATGGGGGTTACCACTGCGCACCTACCGCAAGCCAAAAACTCAAGTCTGTGCACCATTACCACTGAGGATCGCTCAGACAACTCACCTGAGGAAGCAGCATGCCGATCTCCTCCACCTCCTTGACCGCAAACAGGGCGTAGCCCGCCGCATGTTCAAATAAGACGTGGAGCAAAACCTGCAAGAAATGAAGAGGAGAACAGATGAGGGCCGACCTGACATCACAGAAGAGAACATGGATGACCAACCAAGACCTCCCCCCACCACCCATAGACATCACTGAGGAGAACATGGATGACCAACCAAAACCTCCCCCACCACCCATAGACATCACTGATGAGAACATGCAGAGCAAGGTCAGACAAGAGAAACGACCAACCTCTTCACCCAACCGCTCCTCGATATACATCAGTGATGAAAACATGGAGAGAAAGGTCAGACGAGAGGCCCAACACCTCTCAGACATCACTGAGGGAAACATGGAGGCCGAAATCAGATGAGAGGACCAACCTAGCATCACTAAGAACACGGATGACCAACCAAGACCTCCCCCCACCACCCATAGACTTGACCGATGAGAACATGGACCAACCAAAACCACCCATAGACATCACTGAGAACATGTAGAACAGGGATATGCAATTAGCTGACCTCCAGATGTTGCAGAACTACAAGTCCCATGAGGCATAGGCAAGACTATGACAGCCACAAGCATGACGGGACTTGTAGTTTTTCAACAGCTGGAGGTCCGCTAAATGCTTATCCCTGATGTAGAGCAAGGTCAGACAAGAGAAACCACCAACCTCTTCACCCAACCCGCTCCTCAATATACATCACTGATGAGAACATGGAGAGAAAGGTCAGACGAGAGGCCCAACACCTCTCAGACATGACTGAGGGAAACATGGAGACCGAGATCAGATGAGAGGACCAACCCAGCATACCCCTCCCATAAACATCACTGTGGAGAACATGGAGAGGAAGGACCAACCTCTTCACCCAACCTCCACCTCAATATACATCACTGAGAACATTGGCCCTACACAGAGCCATTCGCTTCTATGGCCAGCTGTACACCCCCTCCCCCCATGCAGATCCTCAGGGGCAGGACTGTACCCTCTGACCACTCACATACAGGAGACCTGACACCTGCAGATCCTCAGGGGTGGTACTGTTTCCCCCCACATACAGGAGGCCTCATACCTACAGACCCTCAGGGATGGGACTGTACCCCCATATACAGGAGACCTCATACCTACAGACCCTCAGGGATGACACCTCAAACCTGTAGGCCCTCAGGGGTGAGCCTGTACCCCCACATACAGGGGGCCTCATACCTGCAGACCCTCAGGGGTGGGACTGCATCCCCACAACCAGAAGATCTCATACCTACAGACCCTCAGGGATGAGACTGTACCCCCATATACAGGAGACCTCAAACCTACAGACCCTCAGGGGTGGGACTGTACCCTCTCAGACCACCCACATACCGGAGACCTCATACCTGCAGACCCTCAGGGGTGAGACTGCAGCCCCACATCCAGGAGACCTCATACATGCAGACCCTCAGGGGTGGGACTGCACCCCCACATACAGACCTCATACCTGCAGACCCTCAGGGGTGGGACTGCACCCCCACATACAGACCTCATACCTGCAGACCCTCAGGGGTGGGACGGTAGCCCCACATCCAGGAGACCTCATACATGCAGATCCTCAGGGGTGGGACTGTACCTCCATTTACAAAATACCTCATACTTACAGACCCTCAGGGATGGGACTATACCCCCCCCATATACAGGAGACCTCATACCTACAGACCCTCAGGGATGGGACTGCACCCCCATATACAGAAGACCTCATACCTACAGACCCTCAGGGGTCAGACTGTACCCTCTCAGACCACCCACATACCGGAGACCTCATACCTACAGACCATCAGGGGTGGGACTGCAGCCCCACATCCAGAAGACCCCATACCTGCAGACCCTCAGGGGTGAGACTGCACCCCCACATACAGGAGACCTCATACCTGCAGACCCTCAGGGGTGAGACTGCACCCCCGCATCCAGGAGACCTCATACCTACAGATCCTCAGGGATGGGACTGTACCCCCATATACAGGAGACCTCATACCTACAGACCCTCAGGGATGACACCTCAAACCTGCAGGCCCTCAGGGGTGAGCCTGTACCCCCATATACAGGAGACCTCATACCTACAGACCCTCAGGGGTGGGACTGTACCCCCATATACAGAAGACCTTATACCTGCAGACCCTCAGGGGTGGGACTGCACCCCCATATACAGGAGACCTCATACCTGCAGACCCTCAGGGGTGGGACTACACCCCCATATACAGAAGACCTCATACCTACAGACCCTCAGGGATGGGACTGCACCCCCATATACAGGAGACCTCATACCTGCAGACCCTCAGGGGTGGGACTACACCCCCATATACAGAAGACCTCATACCTACAGACCCTCAGGGGTGGGACTGCACCCCCATATACAGGAGACCTCATACCTGCAGATCCTCTGGGGTGTGACTGTACCCCCATATACAGGAGACCTCATACCTACAGATCCTCTGGGGTGGGACTGTACCCTCTGACCACTCACATACAGGAGAACAGCCTTAGCTGCTGTGCTGTCAAAACAGATAACTCTTCACATTCTCCTATCACTGATGGTTTAAAGAAAAAGGAAGTGACGCAGTTTTAGTTCCTGGCGAGTTGGCTAATTTGACAGAACACCGGGTTGGCGGACTTCGGCTGTGCAAACGACTGGAGCCGCAATGTCACCCCCCTGGTCAGAGCACAGGGTGGGCATTACAGCGCATGCACGGGTCGCTCACATCACTGGTTGCATATATAGTGCACCCCCCTCCCCCCCTGCCCCAAACAGTGCAAATTCAGGAGATCTTTACCTATACGTGCCCCCCTTGTTCTAGGATCCCCAATATAGCATGGGGGAGGGGCTCCCAGCCGCTGTGCAACTACAAATCCCAAGGCTGACGGTTACAGGCAAGAGGCATGATGGGAGTTGTAGTTCTGCAACAGCCGGAGGGCCACAAGGTTGATCACCCGTGATTATCGGTGCAACATGTGGGGGTCTGACACCCCCCCCCCAGATCTCTTCCATCATCACAAAGGATGTCCATATTTCTTTTAATGGAAATAAAATAAACAGGAAAAACAAAATGAAAACAAAAAAGGAGTAAAAAAAAAAAAAAAAAAAGCGTAATACAATGGAGTAAAAGAAAATTGAAACGTAAAAATACAATAAAAAAAGTATAAGAAAAACAAAATTAAATGTAAAAAAAAAAAAAAAAACACAAAAAGTAAAAAAATACAAAAAAAAAAAAAAAAAACCACACAAATCAGTAAAGTGCCCCATACCCCGCGGTGATGCACAGAGCGATGCATGTGTGACGCCCACGTATGAAAACCGCGTTTGGCAGAGCGAGAATTGTAGCCGTAAAAAGCATTTAAAGCGTCGCCTATGGAGATTTTTTTTTAAGCACTGAATTTCGGCGCCGTTCCCCGGACGCCATTATAAAGCGCGGCGCGCTGGGCATTCACTCGACGGGTCGTCCTCTCTCCGCAAATTTACTTTTATTTAATGCATGAAACTTTTTTCCCCAGAAAACAAAAGCATTTGGAAAAAAAAATATAAAATGGCTGCACTGACGCCGTGTGACATGAAAAGTTGCAACGACCGCCATTTTATTCCCTGGGGTCCCTGCTAAATGTTTGGGGGTTCTGAGTAATTTTCAAGCAAAAGTGATTACAGAGAGGAGCGCCAGAACTGGGCTGGGTAGGCTTGGGGTAAAAGGGCAGCAAGAGGGGGGTAAAAGGTACGTAGCGAGACACGTAGTGGCGC
>BLSH010472563.1:22262-35937 GCA_018402905.1 Glandirana rugosa
CCCATATCCGCACCCATATCTGCACCCATATCTGCTCCCCCATACCTGCACCCATATGCACTCCCATATCCGCACCCATACCTGCTCCCATATGCACTCCCATATCTGCTCCCATATGCACTCCCATATCCGCACCCATACCTGCTCCCATATGCACTCCCATATCCGCACCCATACCTGCTCCCATATCCGCACCCATACCTGCTCCCCTATCCACTCCTCCATATCTGCACCCATACCTGCTCCCATACCTGCTCCCATATCCGCTCCCATATCTGCACACCCTATCCGCTCCCATAATCACTTCCATATCCGCTCCTATAATCACTCCCATATCTGTACCCAAATCCGCTCCCATATCCAGACCCATATCCGTACACCCATATCCGCTCCCATAATCACTCCCATATCCGGACCCCCATATCCTCCCCCATATCCGCTCCCATACCTGCTCGCATATGCACTTCCATATCCGCACCCATACCTGCTCCCATATGCACTCCCATATCCGCACCCATACCTGCTCCCATATCCGCACCCATATCTGGTTTCTGCACCCATATCTTCCCCATACACGCTCTCTGCACACGCGTGTATTCCCTATATCCACTCTCTGCACATTTTTTTACTAAAAATCCGCACACTTATCTGCACCCATATCCACAATCTGCACCCACATGCGCTCTCTGCATCCATATCCGCATAAGTAGCAGAATACAGATTGGCCTAAATTGATGAAGAAATTTGATTTTTTAAAAATTTTTATTGGATGTTTTATAGCAGAAATTAAAACCCACAGAGGTGATGAAATACCACCGAAAGAAAGCTCTATTTGTGGGGAAAAAAAGGACGTCACCTTTATTTGGGTACAACGTCGCACGACCGCGCAATTGTCAGTTAAAGCGACGCAGTGCCGCACAACAAAAAATGGCCTAGTCATAAAGGGGGTAAAACTTTCCGGGGCTGAAGTAGTTAATTGACAATTGCGCAGTCATGCAACGCTGTACCCAAATTAAATTTATATATTTTTTGGTATTTGATCACCACTGCGTTTTTTATTTTTTATTATATAAACGAAAGACGACTGAAAATTGTGAAAAAAAAATATTTTTTTACTTTCTGCTAAAAAAAACATCCAATAAAATTTTTTTTTTCTTAAAAAAAAAAAAAAATCAAATTTCTTCATCAATTTTGGCCAAATGTATTCTGCTCTATGTCTTTAGTAAAAAAAAAATCTCAATAGGTGTATATTGATTGGTTTGTGTGAAACGTATAGATAGGGTCTACAAACTATGGGTTATACTGGGATTTTTATTATTATTTTTTATACTACTAATGGCGGCGATCAGCGACTTATAATGGGACTGCAATAAGAGTGGTAGGCAATCTGACACTAACTGACGCTAGGGGAGGAACTGACCGACATCACCAGTGCCTAACTACGTGTTATGTGTGCGGATTTTAATAAGATCTCCCTTTGCTTTGCAGGGATGAGAAACAGAGAGATCGTTCCTTCTGTACAGAGCCTTGTATTGATTGTCAGCACAGAGTTCTGGGCTGTGATTGGACACAGCTGATCAGCAGGTCCAGGCCATCAATCATTGGGGCGGGACCTGCTGACAGACTCACAGTGGGTGCTGGCCGTGGGGGGCGCACACCCTATACCCGTAAGTAGGCAGCGATGTAGGGGTACATTCTTTCGCCGAGGGGTCCTAAGCCACGGTTTTGCAAACGCGTTTAGGTGCGTCAAGCGCTTTATTTCATTGGTCAGAATAATCATTTATTCTGGCAATTTAAACGAAAAACCGCTCAAAACGCTAAACGCTCCGGCACGTACAAATGCGTTGGGTGTTTTTTCTGACTAAAAGCTGCTCTCCTGAACGCCATTTTGGTCCTTTCAGATTTCTTCCACTAAACCCTCCTGCGCATTGACACCCAAGCCTAACATAGAGGGGCATTAAAAAAAAGCAAACGTCTGTAAAACGGGCGAATAACAGCCGCAGCGTGCATGAGGCCTAACTGCCCACGTGCCCCAAGTACCCCCTCCATACCCATACCTGGCTTCTTTGCTGAATTCTGTGCAGGGCTCGACCCCCCCGGGCTCCCCCCCGGTGATCCGGTCTTTTTACTCAGCAGGCTATTGAAGAAGCTGGCCAAGACGCCTTCACTGGCCGCTGCATCTGGAATAGGAAACATCATCATCATCATCCTCATCATCATCATCATCATCATTATTATCATTATTAAGACACAAGAATACAGAATAAGAATATCTGAAATCTAAACCCCCCCCCCCCCTTTTTTTTTTTTTGAAAACAGTTTTAAAGTGGAGTTCCACCCATGTAAAACTGTAGCTGCTGACTTATCAGACGCTCACCTGTCCCACGCTCCAGCGATGTGGTCGCCCGAGGGCTCGCTCTTCTCCCCCTCCCCTGGCATCACAGGTGTGGGCACCCGGCTTTGGCTTCAAACTCAGCCATGCACTGCGCATGTGCGAGTGACGCTGCGCCTTGTGAATGGCCGGCGTATCTTCTGGGACCTCTGATGTGTCTCAGAAGATCGCCGAGGGGGGGGGGGGGGCGGGGTGGACTTCCGCCCCTGAAGTGGACCTGGGACCCTGGTCACCCCCTCAACAAAAAAAAAAAACAAAAAAAAAACATCCCAATTGTGGCATGTCGGGGGGTCACCTTCCATTAAAGTGATAGTTTCACTTTAGGGTGGAACTCCGCTTTAACTGTAATTATTATTAAGAGCAAGGTACAAAACAGAGCCTATTGGGCATACCCAGGTACAAAACAGAGCCTATTGGGCATACCCAGGTACAAAACAGAGCCTATTGGGTATACCCAGGTACAAAACAGAGCCTATTGGGCATACCCAGGTACAAAACACAGCCTATTGGGTATACCCAGGTACAAAACACAGCCTATTGGGTATACCCAGGTACAAAACACAGCCTATTGGGTATACCCAGGTACAAAACACAGCCTATTGGGCATACCCAGGTACAAATCAGAGCCTATTGGGCATACCCAGGTACAAAACACAGCCTATTGGGCATACCCAGGTACAAAACAGAGCCTATTGGGTATACCCAGGTACAAAACAGAGCCTATTGGGCATACCCAGGTACAAAACAGAGCCTATTGGGCATACCCAGGTACAAAACAGAGCCTATTGGGCATACCCAGGTACAAAACAGAGCTTATTGGGTATACCCAGGTACAAAACAGAGCCTATTGGGCATACCCAGGTACAAAACAGAGCCTATTGGGCATACCCAGGTACAAATCAGAGTCTATTGGGTATACCCAGGTACCACTCAGAGCCTATTGGGTATACCCAGGTACAAAACAGAGCCTATTGGGCATACCCAGGTACAAAACAGAGCCTATTGGGCATACCCAGGTACAAAATAGAGCCTATTGGGTATACCCAGGTACAAAACAGAGCCTATTGGGCATACCCAGGTACAAAATAGAGCCTATTGGGTATACCCAGGTACAAATCAGAGCCTATTGGGCATACCCAGGTACAAATCAGAGCCTATTGGGCATACCCAGGTACAAAACAGAGCCTATTGGGCATACCCAGGTACAAATCAGAGCCTATTGGGCATACCCAGGTACAAAACAGAGCCAATTGAGTATACCCAGGTACAAAACAGAGCATATTGTGTATACCCAGGTACAAATCAGAGCCTATTGGGTATACCCAGGTACAAAACAGAGCCTATTGGGTATACCCAGGTACAAAACAGAGCCTATTGGGTATACCCAGGTACAAAACAGAGCCTATTGGGCATACCCAGGTACAAAACACAGCCCATTGGGCATACCTAGGTACAAAACAGAGCTTATTGGGTATACCCAGGTACAAAACAGAGCCTATTGGGCATACCCAGGTACAAAACAGAGCCTATTGGGTATACCCAGGTACAAAACAGAGCGTATTGGGCATACCCAGGTACAAAACAGAACCTATTGGGCATACCCAGGTACAAAACAGAGCCTATTGGGTATACCCAGGTACAAAACAGAGCCTATTGGGCATACCCAGGTACAAAACAGAACCTATTGGGCATACCCAGGTACAAAACAGAGCTTATTGGGTATACCCAGGTACAAAACAGAACCTATTGGGCATACCCAGGTACAAAACAGAGCTTATTGGGTATACCCAGGTACAAAACAGAACCTATTGGGCATACCCAGGTACAAAACAGAGCCTATTGGGTATACCCAGGTACAAAACAGAACCTATTGGGCATACACAGGTACAAAACAGAGCTTATTGGGTATACCCAGGTACAAAACAGAACCTATTGGGCACACCCAGGTACAAAACAGAGCCTATTGGGCACACCCAGGTACAAAACAGAGCCTATTGGGCATACCCAGGTACAAAACAGAGCCTATTGGGAATACCCAGGTACAAAACAGAGCCTATTGGGTATACCCAGGTACAAAACAGAGCCTATTGGGAATACCCAGGTACAAAACAGAGCCTATTGGGTATACCCAGGTACAAAACACAGCCTATTGGGCATACCCAGGTACAAAACAGAGCCTATTGGGAATACCCAGGTACAAAACAGAGCCTATTGGGCATACCCAGGTACAAATCAGAGCCTATTGGGCATACCCAGGTACAAAACAGAACCTATTGGGTATACCCAGGTACAAAACAGAACCTATTGGGCATACCCAGGTACAAAACAGAGCCTATTGGGTATACCCAGGTACAAATCAGAGCCTATTGGGCATACCCAGGTACAAAACAGAACCTATTGGGCATACCCAGGTACAAAACAGAGCCTATTGGGCATACCCAGGTACAAAACAGAGCTTACTGGATATACCCAGGTACAAAACAGAGCCTATTGGGCACACCCAGGTACAAAACAGAGCCTATTGGGCATACCCAGGTACAAAACAGAGCTTACTGGATATACCCAGGTACAAAACAGAGCCTATTGGGCACACCCAGGTACAAAACAGAACCTATTAGGTATACCCAAGTACAAAACAGAGCCTATTGGGCATACCCAGGTACAAAACAGAGCCTATTGGGCATACCCAGGTACAAATCAGAGCCTATTGGGCATAGCCAGGTACAAAACAGAGCCTATTGGGTATACCCAGGTACAAAACAGAGCCTATTGGGCATACCCAGGTACAAAACAGAGCCTATTGGGTATACCCAGGTACAAAACAGAGCCTATTGGGCATAGCCAGGTACAAAACAGAGCCTATTGGGCATACCCAGGTACAAAACACAGCCTATTGGGCATACCCAGGTACAAAACACAGCCTATTGGGCATACCCAGGTACAAAACACAGCCTATTGGGCATACCCAGGTACAAAATAGAGCCTATTGGGCATACCCAGGTACAAAACACAGCCTATTGGGCATACCCAGGTACAAAATAGAGCCTATTGGGCATACCCAGGTACAAAACAGAACCTATTGGGCATACCCAGGTACAAAATAGAGCCTATTGGGCATACCCAGGTACAAAATAGAGCCTATTGGGCATACCCAGGTACAAAACACAGCCTATTGGGCATACCCAGGTACAAAATAGAGCCTATTGGGCATACCCAGGTACAAAACACAGCCTATTGGGCATACCCAGGTACAAAACACAGCCTATTGGGCATACCCAGGTACAAAATAGAGCCTATTGGGCATACCCATGTACAAAATAGAGCCTATTGGGCATACCCAGGTACAAAATAGAGCCTATTGGGCATAGCCAGGTACAAAACAGAGCCTATTGGGCATACCCAGGTACAAAACAGAACCTATTGGGCATACCCAGGTACAAAATAGAGCCTATTGGGCATACCCAGGTACAAAATAGAGCCTATTGGGCATACCCAGGTACAAAACACAGCCTATTGGGCATACCCAGGTACAAAATAGAGCCTATTGGGCATACCCATGTACAAAATAGAGCCTATTGGGCATAGCCAGGTACAAAACAGAGCCTATTGGGCATACCCAGGTACAAAATAGAGCCTATTGGGCATACCCAGGTACAAAATAGAGCCTATTGGGCATACCCATGTACAAAATAGAGCCTATTGGGCATACCCAGGTACAAAACACAGCCTATTGGGTATACCCAGGTACAAAACAGAGCCCATTGGGCATACCCACTTGGTACGCTCCAACCACCTATGCCAGATGGAATGTAGATTTTTCCTAGCTGATCTCAAAGGGCCTTCAGGGCCAGGCTCACCACAGATAATTGCCGGTGTTCCCAGGGAATTACTTGTCAGTGTTACGCGAGGTCCAAGTCCCATTAACCAAGAGCCATTGGAGTTCTAAACAGGGGAATGTTTTAGTCCTCTGCAGAGTTTGTGGACGAGGATTCCCCCCATGTATTCCATACTTTGTGGAATTTCACACCCCCCAGACAGAGAAGTGACTTTATACAAAGGGAGAGCAGCGTTCATCAACCGCTGCCAGAAGTTGTCTGATGGCGCAGGAGGAGGAGATTTCCACCCAAGTACAATGGCCTTGCATGCATAGAAGTGCAGCAGACCCAGCAGTGCCCTCTCTGCCCGGCTATGACCCAGCGGGCACACCTACCCGGGCAGCGGGATCTGGATGGTGGTGACGGTGGAGATAAAAGTAGCGACCTCATTACCAAATATTTTTATATGGGAACAGCTCCAGAATACTTGAATAAAGTCGCACCTCCAGCAGGAATACCCCCCCCCCCCCATGCACGCCGCTTCAAAAAAACAGTTACATTCCTGGCATGCTGCCAATGAGAACAGTCAGACCATGAAATGGGCGGAGTCATAACTGATCACATGTGCAGCACCAAGATGGCGGCTTCCTTGGCAGAAAAGGATAGGAGGGTTTAATTCCACTTTAATGCAAGGACACAGCCATATTGAGGGATGAAGCAGTCATTAACCCCTTCAGCCCCGGAAGGATTTCCCACTTTAGGACCAGAGCACTTTTTGCGATTCGGTGCTGCGTCGCTTTAACTGACAATTGCGCGGTCGTGCGACGTTGCACCCAAACAAAATTTACGTCCTTTTTTTTCCCCACAAATAGAGCTTTCTTTTGGTGGTATTTGATCACCGCTGCGTCATTTTCTGATCGCCGCTATAAACAAAAAGAAAAGCGACAATTTTGCAAAAAAAAAAAAAAAAAAAAAAAAAAAAATTTCTTACTTTTTTCTAAAATACAAATCCAAAAAAAAAAAAAAATATAAAAAATTTATTTTTCATCAGTTTTGGCCGATTTATATTCTTCCTCATATTTGTGATAAAAAAAAAAAATCGCAATCGGCGTTTATTGATTGGTTTGCGCAAAAGTGGCCGCGTTTACGGATGATGAGAATTAATTTCTGGGGTTTTTATTTTTATTTTTTTTACTAGTAATGGCGGCGATCTGCAATTTTTAGCGGTACTGCGATATTGCGGCGGACATGTCGGAACGTTTTGACACTTTTTTGGGACCAATGACATTTATACAGCGATCAGTGCTATAAAAATGCACTGATTGCTGTGTAAATGTCATTGGCAGTGAAGGGGTTAACCTGCAGGGGGCGCTCTAAGGGTTAACTGTGTTCCCTGGGCGTTCTAACTGTATGGGGGCTGCCCTAGCAGGGGAAGGGAAGTGATCACAGCCCTTCCCCCCTCACAGAACGGAGATCCATGTTTACTTACACCGACCTCCGTTCTTTCACTGCGGGGGAGGGGGCATCGCGGGTAGCCGGCGGAGATCGAGTCCACCACACCCACTCCCTGCCCCCTCCCCCCGAACACAGTGAACGCGCGGGCGCGCCTCTGGCGGCGCGCGTGTGCTCACAGTGCATGATATCGCAGCCGCCGTCCTATGACGGCGGTTTGCGATATCGAGCCACCTTGTCGCCGTCAACCTGCGGTTGGCGGTTGGCAGGTGGTTAAAGGAGTAGCTAAGGTTGAATAAAGACAACAGTCCATCCTGTGTAGGGGTGTCAGGCACTATAATTATTTCCCATATCCCTGTATGCTGTGTTCACTAAGATGCTCATCCAGGAGTCTCTTAAAAATATGGCTGACACCACCAATTGTGGAAGGGAGTTCCACATCCTTACCTCCCTGACAGGGATGAACCCTCTACAGTTTAAGGTTAAGCCGCTTCTCCTCCAGTCTCATTGTGTGGCCCCCGTGTCCTCTTGAGCTGGATACACATTATACAGTTTTCTATAGATTTTTGCCTTCAGATTTACCAAAGCCGTATAATAGGAGGTCAAACCTTAAAGCGGTTGTTAAGCCACTTGTATAAAATGCTTCCATCCCCTCTGTATTAGCACAATAAGAGCCGGTTCACACAAGGGCGATCCGACTTGCGGGGCAACTTTTGCTAGGCGATTTGAAAGCAACTTCAGCGCGACTTTGGGCAACTTACACCAAGACTTCATGCCAGGTGACTTTGCTGTGGGAGGGAGGGGGTTCCTGGGATCAGTTGTTTTTCTCTCTCCTCTCTTTCCTCTGCTCAACCAAGAATTCCTGGAGGGGGGGGGGGCTCGAGCAGTGCTGCTGAGGTCAGCTGGAGAGGAGACGGAGCTGTGTAGGAGGCCGGAGTATTAAATACAGATAAGAAGATTTATGATATAACACCGACACAAGCAAACCTCATTCTAATACAGAGGGGATGGGGGCTTTAAAAGTTATTTATGAGAGCAGAGAAGAGGCTCTACATACTGACAGGAAGAGGGAGGGGGAGCTGAAGACCGGCAGAGGAGAATAGGAGAGCTGGGAGTGACATAGTCTGCATAGACCACGGGGCTCTCGGGATGAGCTATATACAGGGGGAGTTGGCACTCAGGGGGGAGTCAGGACCTGGCATTATCACACAGATATTTTAGAGGATACTCGAAGGATAATTTAAAAGGCAGAAGCACCATGCTGCTAATTGCAAATTAAAGAGGCAGGAGCAGCATTTTTTTTTGGGGGGGGGGTTAACAAACGCTTCAAGAGTTTCAATTTGTATGCAATCAGGCCGGCCCTTACACTACATGGTTTTGGTAAATCTGAAGGAAATCGGACAACAAAAGTTGTATAGTGTGTTTGGGGATCTAAGACTTCCTGAGACTGAGTCATTTTTTTCCTATGCTGGGATCACCATTGAGATATTTGTGTATCGCTATCACATCTCCTCTCCGGGGAGAATACATTTAGTGCTTGTAGTCGTTCCTCATAATTGAAGTCCTCCAATCCCCTTATTAGTTTAGTTTCCCTTCTCTGGATTCTCTCCAGCGCATCCCTCATGAGGACCGGTGACGAGAACCGGACGGAATACTCCAGATGTGGTTTTATAAAGTTGCAGATTATCGTTTTTTCTCTGGAGTACATCCCCCTTTTTATACATGAGAATCGCAGCCTGGCACTGCATGCCATTCCTCAGTCTGACATCTACTAGGACCCCCAGATCTTTCTCCATCCTGGCATCCCCCAGAGGTTCTCCCCCGAGTGAGCAGTTTGCTTTTATATTTTTTAGCCCCAAATGCATTACATTTCTCCACATTAAACCTCATTTGCCAAGTAGTTGCCCACCCCATTATTTTATTCAGGTCTTTCTGTAAAATTTCTGTATCCTGATGTGAAGTTATTGCCTTGCTTATTTTTGTGTTGTCCTCAAAAACTGAGATTGAGCGATTTATCCCACCCTCTATATCATTTATGAATAAATTGAATAGCATTGGTCCCAAGATAGAACTTTGGGGGACCCCACTCACCACCCCAGACCACTCTGAGTACTCGTTATTTATCACCACCCTTTTGAAGCGCCCCTGTAACCTGTTTTTTACCCAAGAACAAACATTATGGTGCACGCCTGCAGACCTCAGCTTGTAGATTAACCGGTTCCCGACCGGCTTCTGTACATTTGCTGCAGAGTGGCACTGTAGCACGAATCTTCGTCTATAATCGGCAGCTCGCGCGTGCGCAGCTAGCAGGCGGGAGCACCCCGCCGCTGGCGCGCTCTCATGCCCGCCGCACTCTGCAGCAGGGGTGTGCCCGTAGCTCGGGCGGACCCGATGTCCACCGACGAGCCCCAATAACCTGGCAGAGAGAAAGAACGGGGAACCGCCGATGTAAACACAACGGTTCCCCACTCTGTAAGGCGGCATGTAAGATCTACTAATTCCGGTCACTGGGATCAATTAGATCTCTTATGCCCCTGACAGCCCAGCCCCCTCACAGTTAGAACGCGCCTAGGGAACACAGTAACCCCCTAGAGCGCCCCCTGCAGGTTAACCCCCCAGCGCAGCTCAGATTCCCCCTACTACCCTGGCACTCCCCGGAGCGCTTCCGGCTACCTTCCTCTTCTCTCCCACTGGCTACTGCTGCAGGCACACAGGGGGATGTTTTAGAATAAGTGGGGGAAGGGTATGTAATTTACCGACCCCTTCCCTTTCTGAATGAACACAGTGAGTGATTGGTACCGTGTGTTTGAGCTTTGGAGTGCACACCCTAATGCAATAACCTATGCTTTTTACTGTTAATATATCTGAAAAAATTCTTTGGATTTTTTTTTTACTCTCCTCTCTCTTTACTTTGTTTTTATTATTTAACTTTTATATTTTCACTCCCTTTTTCCAAATGCATCTTCAGCTGTGAGCTGAGGTTGTTGATTTCCTTATCACCGTTTTACTGCAAGCTCCACTTATACCCCCGAATATCACTCATAATATATATAATGTGTGTGCTCATAGATCTGTACTATAGATGGAGAACAGTCAGTGACACCCCAACACCCCCACTACCTCTTCCACAATCAATCCCCATCACATTGGGGGAGATTTACTAAAACCGGAGCACTCGGAATCTGCTGCAGCTGTACATGGGAGCCAATCAGCTTCTTCAATTAAGCTTTGCCAATGAAACCTGTAATCTGATTGGCTCCCATGCACAGCTGAACCAGATTCTGTGTGATCCAGTTTTAGTAGAACAGCCCCAGCGTGTGTTCTGCCCAGACAAGAAAGGTAGATGTGTGAGTGTGTGGGGGGAGGGGGAGCTTACTCTTAATATTTGGGTCTGGTTTCTTGACGGCTGCCATGGGTGAAGAGCTGGGCACGGTGGTAGAACCGGTGCGGCCCGGAGTCCGGGGGGAACCTGTGGGAGCTCTGGCTGGCGATTCCTGAAAAACAAAAGCCATGACATTTCTTAAAGCAGTTGTAACCCTAAAAATGTAAAAAATATCCTGTTCCTTTAAAGCAGGATATACAGCATAGTGCTTGTCATTTGTCCCATTCTATGCTGTAAAATACCTGGTTGATCCTGTCTGTTCCTGTGTCCCCCTAAGTGTGCTGACCACAGTAAGCGTGGCTGCTGATCCCCGATACCGTGGTCAGTTTACATGCATTTTAGGAGGTGGGGAGGGTGGTATAGACTCGTGGAGAAAGCTTCACAAAGTATCCTGGGCCTGATGTTCCTGGGATCAGACATATTGTGTCTCTCAGGTGTTTAATAACATTCTTTGGTGACTCAAAGTCCCGAGTTTAATCCCATTGTCCATTTGCTACCACAGTAACCACTTTTGCCGTCTAATACCTATTATTAGACTCAGCGGCGTAACGACAGGGGTTGCGATTGCAACCGGGCCCCATGCTCCAGGGGGCCCATGTGCCTCCCTTGTACACCTGGATAGGAGGTATGACGGGGGCGGCATTTAGAGGAACCAATCTCTCCCGTTTGCCTATTAATAGAGGAGATTGGTTCCTCGATATGCTGCCCCCGCCCCCCCTCCTATCCAGGTTCCTTGTCTTCTGCTGTTCCCAGGGTCCCTGTGTGCTTCCCTGGTCCCCCCACAGAGCTGCTGTCTTCCCCCCTCCTGTAGAAGAGGAGTCATGATGGAGAGATGGGAACGGGTCGGTAAATTTGTCATTTACCCCTCCTTCCTTTTCTGAATGGACAGAGTCAGTGATTGGTACCAATTGGTTCATTCATAAGTGAAGCATAGTAACCTGTTTTTACTATACTTCCCTTTCTGAATGAATGGGAGGCTCGGTGCGGTGCACAGCTATTCCTGTCCATTCATTCTGTGCAGCTGAAGCCACACAGATGGAGATTGAGGGGTGAGGTTTGTTTAGACCCCCTGATATCTCATCAAAGCCCCCCCAACAGAGCTCCTAAAAAAAAAAAAAATTGTAAAAATAAAATTGTAAAAGAAATAAAACGAAAAAAATAATAAAATTAAAATAAAAATTAAAAACTACTGACACCGGTGAGGGAACTATCAGGATTGCAAGGGTGACCGGGCCCTGGCATTTCACCACCATGGGGAGGCCCAAAGATGGCAGAAAGGGGGCCCCGCTGCAGAAATTGAGAAAGGGCCTCACTGCCGTACCCTAATAAAGGGACCCGCAATGGGAGTAAAGGGCCCCAGGATCAGCGGGCAGAGGGGAAGGGCCCTGGTCAGGGTTCCCTTCATAATTTCTTGCACCAGGGCCCGCATCGCATACTAGCACATTATGTTATACTTACCTGCAAACAAAGCCCTCGTTGTCCCAGCTGCAGGAGCATCCACCTTCGCCCGTCTTCCTTCCAGGTTCGTGGACTCTGGCTGTGTGACTGGCCGGAGCCGCGTGATGTCACTCCCGCGTGGGAGCCGCCGGTCACGGCACAGACTTCTGAAGTAATGGCACGGGCGGCCGTTCCTTCAGAGCGCACATTTAGGAGATATTTACAGTACCTATAGGTAAGCCTCATTCTAGGATCATCTATAGGTACAAAGAATACATGAAGGTTTACTTCCTCTTTAATAGTAATAAAGTCTAGCAGTTTAATGCAGCATAGTCCTGGTATGGGAGGTTCTCCTATAAAACTTGACTTCAGTCTCCAAACTCTACAGCAGAACAATCTCTGGCCATTTCCTCTGCTAAGTCTTCAGTCTGTGATCGTTTTCTGGAGCATTACATGCAATATTATATGTGGCCCTTTGGAGCCATTAGGGGGTGCATCTGAGACCCCCTTTACCTTGCAAGTTGACAACCGCTGACCTAGACCATCAGGAACTGATCTGAAGACAGACCTGGGTACTCTATAAGGCAGAGCAGCATTGGGGTAACAAGTGCGGTATATTCTGGGATACTCACCGAGGCTCTGGTCGGAGTGGCCGGTTGCTTCGCCAGGTAAGACTGCCAAAAAAAGAATGAAAAAAATTAGAAGTCTTAAACCAACTCTTTCCAACATCCGCCTGCCCGCCCAACGTTCACCCACCTGCCCGCCCAAACTCTCAGCTTTCCAATGTCCACCTGCCTGCCCAAACACTCAGCTTTCCAATGTCCGCCTGCCCGCCCAACATCCGCCTACCTGATCAATGTCCGCCCGCCCAACGCCCGCCTGCTCAATATCCACCCACCTGCCTGCCCAAACTCTCAGCTTTCCAATGTCCGCCTGCCCGCCCAACATCTGCCTGCCCACCCAACGTCCACCCACCCGCCGAACTCTCAGCTTTTCAATGTCCACCTGCCTGCCCAACGTCCGCCTGTTCGCCCGATGTCCCCCTGCCCGACGTTGGGCGGGCACCACCCAACATCCGCCAGCTTTCCAATGTCCGCCTGCCCGCCCAACGTCCGCCTGCCTCCACCTATAACTCGTCCGCCCGCAACCCGCCCGCCTGTAACTAGTCCATCCGCCTACAACCCGCCCGTCCGCCTG
>BLSH010472582.1:17683-32144 GCA_018402905.1 Glandirana rugosa
GAGCCAGGAGAGGTCAGAGGTTGCGGGGGGGCCTAGAGAGATCAGAGGCTGCAGGAGGGGAGGGCCAGGAAAGGTCAGAGGTTGCGGGGGGGCTATGGGAGGTCAGAGGCAAGGGGGACAGGTCCGGTCTTACCTGGCTGGCCTGTAACAATAGGCGCATGGCACCCGTGGCGTGTAGAGCCCACAGCTTTACTTTTAAAAATGGTGCCGCCCGGCACCATCATCGTTATTGCGCATGCACCCGCCTTCCTGAAAATAGCCGAGTGTCTATGGACTTTCCCGAGCCCATTCCGAAGCAAGCCCGTACAGGCTGGGGCTATTTTCGGGAAGGTGGGCTCAGTAGCATGATGTGCTGGGCGGCGTCATTTTTTAAAAATTAAGCAGGGACAAAGCAGTGACGCTCCAGACATCGCTTCACTCAAAGAGGCCCCAGGGCAGCCACAGGCGGCTGATCCACCAGGAAAATTCCTGGTATCCTGGCAGGCCAGTCCGGCACTGGATATATGTTTTACCTATAGTGATAATAAATAATTTGGTAATAATAAAATTTGGTACAACATAAATGAAACAATAAATAAAACACATCAGCTCAAATAGCCAATGTAGTGAATACAGTATCAAAGTCCCAGATATAAGAGCTCCACCGCTGTGCAAACTTAAAGTGACAGTTCGTATAGTAACGTCCAATGTGTTCGATGCCCACTACCTCTGGTTAAAGTGCCTGCTCACCTCCAGTTTCTGACCCCACTAAAGAGTCATAAAAGCCTTAGTGAACTCCACTCTAGAGGGTACTGGAACACTCCTCCTAATATTGTCTCTGAATCACGCTACTCCTTTTCTTGGTTCCTGATCAACCATAAAACATATCACAGAATAGAAATGGAGAAACCATAGTGCTCTCTGCTTCAAATTATTTATTAAAACTGTATCAAGGGATTAAAAACACTCACATAGATGTGTGAAAAACAAGCATATAATCAGCTCACCACATTGATACAAATGGTTAGTAGTGGCGCCATGGGCTACGGCTCCTCCCATCCATGCGCATTACGGCCCCCTAATGGGCATCTCTAGCAGGTAGGAAGCCGTCAACTAACTGTTTGCATTTTATGATTATGAGGAGAGTTTGGTGGACACACACAAGAAGGTGTTAGCAGCAGTCTCAGCCTATGTCATTAGGCAAACGATAATTATTGGTATATTTTTGTACACATATTTTAGTTGTTGTTTGCACTGATTACATTTTACTATAGAGTTGTATATTTTACCTATGTTTTCCTTACATTGCTCTGGCAAAGCATTTATTGATATATATATATGTATATATATATATATATATATATATATATATATATATATATATATATATATACAGTATCTCACAAAAGTGAGTACACCCCTCACATTTTTGTAAATATTTTATTATATCTTTTCATGTGACAACACTGAAGAAATGACACTTTACTACAATGTAAAGTAGTGAGTGTACAGCTTGTATAACAGTGTAAATTTGCTTTCTTCTCAAAATAACTCAACACATAGCCATTAATGTCTAAACCACTGGCAACAAAAGTGAGTACACCCCTAAGTAAAAATGTCCAAATTGGGCCCAGAGTGTCAATATTGTGTGTGGCCACCATTACTTTCCAGCACTGTCTTAACTTTCTTGGGCATGGAGTTCACTTGAGCTTCACAGGTTGCCACTGGAGTCCTCTTCCACTCCTCCATGGCGACATCACAGAGCTGGTGGATGTTAGAGACCTTGTGCTCTTCCACCTTCCGTTTGGGGATGCCCCACAGATTCTCAATAGGATTTAAGCCTGGAGACATGCTTGGGCAGTCCATCACCTTTACCCTCAGCTTCTTTATCAAGGCAGTGGTCATCTTGGAGGTGTGTTTGGGGTTGTTATCATGTTGGAATACTGCCCTGCAGCCCAGTCTCTGAAATGAGGGGATCATGCTCTGCTTCAGTATGTCACAGTACATGTTGGCATTCATGGTCCAATCAATGAACTGTAGGTCCTTAGTGCTGGCAACACTCATGCAGCTCCAGACCATGACACTCCCACCACCATGCTTGACTGTAAGCAAGACACACTTGTCTTTGTACTCCTCACCTGGTTGCTGCCACACACACTTGACACCATCTGAACCAAATAAGTTTATCTTGGTCTCATCAGACCACAGGACATGGTTCCAGTAATCCATGTCCTTAGTCTGCTGGTCTTCAGCAAACTGTTTGCGAGCTTTCTTGTGCATCATCTTTAGAAGAGGCTTCCTTCTGGGACAACAGCCATGGAGACCAATTTGATGCAGTGTGTGACGTATGGTCTGAGCACTGACGGGATGACCCCTTCAACCTCTGAAGCAATGCTGGCTGCACTCATACATCTATTTCCCAAAGACAACCTCTGGATATGACGCTGAGCACGTTCACTCAACTTCTTGGTTTGACCATGGTGAGGCCTGTTCTGAGTGGAACCTGTCCTGTTAAACCGCTGTATGGTCCTGGCCACCGTGCTGCAGTTCAGTTTCAGGGTCTTGGCAATCTACTTATAGCCTAAGCCATCTTTATGTAGAGAAACAATTCTTTTTTTTCAGATCCTCAGAGAGTTCTTTGCCATGAGGTGCCATGTTGAACTTCCAGGGACCAGTATGAGAGAGTGAGAGCGATAACACCAAATTTAACACACCTGCTCCTCATTCACACCTGAGACCTTGTAACACTAATGTGTCACATGACACCGGGGAGGGAAAATGGCTAATTGGGCCCAATTTGAACATTTTCACTTAGGGGTGTACTCACTTTTGTTGCCAGCGGTTTAGACATTAATGGCTGTGTGTTGAGTTATTTTGAGGGGACAGCAAATTTACACTGTTATACAAGCTGTACACTCACTACTTTACATTGTAGCAAAGTGTCATTTCTTCAGTGTTGTCACATGAAAAGATATAATAAAATATTTACAAAAATGTAATGGGTGTACTCACGTTTGTGAGATACTGTAGCTCTTCAAAACTGGATTTGTATGTACATGATGTATATCCGAAGATATCCTGCTTATGGTTAGGACCTACACTATCATCATAGCTACTGGTGATGTTTTCCAATTGTGGATTGTTTCTTCCACTTGTGTATTGTCTGCTGTTTTTGTACAATATGTGTGTTGTTATTTTTATTGAAAAAAGCTAATGAAAAATTATTTAAAAAATAGAAAAAGGAAAGCTGGAGGCAATGTCTGCAGGAGCCCTACACTGTTGATCGCGGGTGCAATGCTCTGCAGGCTCCTCCGCAAAAAATAATAAATGCACATTTTTTCCTGCAAAAATATGTGCATTTATTATTTTTTCAAAAAGGTGAACTTAGCCTTTAAAGTTTGCTCTTTAAACTGCATTGCTGTTTTAAGTGTATAGTTTAATACAAAGGGGATAGTTCAGTAAGGCTTTCTCTGTAAAGTATAGTGTCACAATAGGAGCACAGTTAAAACAAAGACATAGCGCAGCCCAAGGGATAAATTAATTGCAGCAAGGTTTATATTTTAAGCTATCCCTATAGCTAGAGGTAACCTTGACTTCCCAGATTAGTTATTTGATTCAGTATACATCCTGCTCTGTTTGCATTCCTTGAAGCCCAGATTCTGGAACTAAAGAATCAGCTGACAATACTGCAGAACATTAACAACTTGGAAAGGAGCTTGGACCTCACTGGGCCAGTATAGGGAAAAGTGGAGAAATGGAGAAAACTGGGCTGAATTTTCTGTCAGTTACTGGCTCTGCTATGAGGACAGACTGCATCTAAATAGGGAGGGTGCAGCTCTGTTGGGCAAAAACCGGTTGGAAGGCTGGTGGAGCTTTTAGGCTGCATTCACACAGGGTGACCCGACTTTGGCACAACTTTGCTAGGCAATTTCAGCGCAACTTCCAGGGCGACTTCAAGGACTTGAGGCGACTTTGCAACATGACTTTTGCCAGGCGACTTTGCCTTGACCAATCAGAGAAGGGAGGGAGGGGGTTGCCTAAAAATAAGTTCTATTCTTTATACTGTAAAGTCGCTTCCATGTAGATGGGGATCCAACTTGGAGGCAACTTCTATTGAATCCTATGGGCACAAGTCGGATAGAAGTGGCCTCCAAGTAGTACAGGAACCTTTTCTGAAGTCGCTCTGACTTCAGTAGTGTACATTAAGACTGCTCCCATTCATTTCAATGGGATTTCAAATGTCAAGTGACTTGGGGCGACTTGAGGCGACTCAAGTTGGAGCGCAAGTTGCCCCTGTGTGAATGGGCACTTAAACTAGTATCTTAGGGAAGGGATCAGAAAACAATATGCCAAGAGTAAAGCTGGCCATACATTATACAATTTTCTTGTTCAATTTCCTTTAGATTTACCTTTAACTATGTAGTGCAAGGGCCCGCCTGATTGCATACAAATTAAAAAGTGTTTAGGTGTGGCCTCATATTATATGGTTTTGCTTAATCTAAAGGAAAATTGTACAACAACATTGTATAATGTTTGGCCAGCCTAAAGCCTCGCACACACAATGCGATTGTTGTATGATTGCACGTCCAACATTTCTCACAATCGGCTGTCTGTGATTTTGTCTAGCGTACTGACGGTAGTCAAATTGTCGCTCGACAAAGCCGAACGTAGTGATGTGTTAGGAGCATATAAAGAGGAAGTTCAGGTGAATGTGAATTGTGAATTACAGACGCAGGTTACACGACCGATGCTTCCTGGATTCCGAGCATGCGTGTTTGTACTTCCAACTTTTGCTTGTCCAACTTCTGTACAGACGAGCTGAAAGTCGTACGATGCCTTGTCAGCAGACAAAAGTTTTCTAGTCTTCTCATACAACTTCTGTTGGACGATAATTCAAAATCGGCCGTCGAATGGAGCGTACTAACAGTTGGATTATTGTACGACAGGCTGTCTTACGACGTTTTTGGATGATAATTGTACCGTGTGTATGGGTCTTAAGAGTATATGAGGGAAAGGGATATAGAGGGGGTGGAATGGTGGAGGAGCAGGGCTCCAATTAAATGGCAGAGAAATTGCATCACCTAAGTCCAATATAAGAAGAGCAATAGCATCAAATTATAGCTCAAACATGAGTAATAATATGACATTAAATGCTAATACAATTTGTGTGTTCAAAAATGCAAAAAAACTGGCAAACAAAATGGATGAAGTAGAACTTCTGGTATTTGAGGAGCACTTTGCCTTTTTGGGAATATTGGAAACCTGGTTAGGCAGCTCACAAGTCTGGGCTGGGGGAGGGACAGAATTGGCAGAAGGAGGGGTATGTGTGCAAGTGAGGAGCAATCTGAAAGCGTGTTTGAGAGATATTACTAATGAGAAATGTGATGGTGCAGAGTCATTTTGGCTGGAGCTCCATAAGAGTGCAGTAAATAGTAAATTACTTGTGGGAGAATGTTATAGGCCCACTAACATGAAGCATGAGGAAGAGTCTCAGTTCCCTTAACAGACTGAAATGGCTTGAAAACAGGGCAATACTATTCTAGGTGATTTTAACTGTCCTGATATTGATTGGGCAAATGGAACTGCACAGTCAACAAAGGATTGCCATTTCTTAAATATATTTCAGGACACCTTAATTTAACAGATGGTCCCAACAAGGAATGATTCTGCTGGGCCTGCATCACTTTAGATGTGATTTCCTATTGGGAGTATCTCACCAAAATGACATTTCTCCTATCGTTCACTGACAGACGCAGCTCATCATGACGTGTGGGGTTTATGCTCGTCCCACTAGGAGTTAACTAGGCAGGGAAAAGAAACAGCTGGCCCCTCCCATGGGGGCCGTCCTCTCTTCCTACATAAACCCCCTCATAGCATAGCTCTTCAGTTCTTATGCCTAGTTTGCAAGGAGTTGACCTGGCTTCCCTTTAGGGGAATTTGTGGCCCTGTTTGTGACCATTTTTTTATTTTAAGTTTTCTTTTATTTGACTTCTATCAAGACATTGATCTGCTATCAAAAAGCCGGTCGGGGCATAGAGGGTCCTTGGGCCCTGTACTTTCCCCGACCTGGCCAACCGATGCGAGCCAGTCCCGACGTATGGGGACCAGCCGCATCGTGCCTGTTCCGTGCAGGCGGCCTGGGGTGACCCGCCCTTGCGCCCAGCCCCGGATGCGATTCGGCAAGGGCGATTTTCTGGCCTGTAGCATACCGCCCAAGAGGGGGTGGAAGGTCTGCGACTGGGTGGCTACCCACGGCGCTCGTTGGAGTGGTGAGTGAGAGTTCCCGCCTTTCCCCCCTTTTTAGGGGCGGAAAGGGGGACCGACGGTCTCACAAAAAAAATAAAATTTCTTGCTGGGTAGCTGCTGGTGGGACGCGTGGTGCTACCGTTCACCCCCCGCACCCCCCTTCCCCCTCCCGCACCGCACCGATCATCTAGGCCATTGGTTTAGTTTTTCGCCGCCATGCGGCGATCGGCGGCCATTTTGTGGCGGACCGCCGCCATTTTGCCATAGCCACAGACATTTTGGGCCTATGGGGCTTTCCCTCTAGCGCTCAGAGCAGCCGGTTGTGGTACTGCACGTTCCCTGAAGGTGTCTTTTGGCCTCTAGTATTTAACGGCGGCCATTTTGACGCTGGGCTCCCTGTGGGTGCAGTCCTCCTGGTTTTCCTGGTGCACTGTGGGCGGTGGTGTGCGGCAGTGTGGGGGTGCCACACTGCCGTTCTCCTTAGTCCTCTGTGTGTCACTAAGAGTGTTTTTCTGAGGGAAGACGATGGCAGATTACACTGCTGACCCTGCTGAGGAGGCATCAGCGGCGGTGCAATCTGTGAAAAGGGCTTTTTTGGACCAGCTGCGGGCGGTCTTTAGCAAATTTCTCCCCCGGGCGGAGGTCGCCCAACAGGCCCCCAAGAAGCATCCCCCTCCTCGTCTTTATTCATCAGGGGAGGATTCTGAGCCGGAAGTGGCCTCAGGGGTCTCAGAGACCCCAGTGGACCTATACGATGGGGAACTGGGCCCATCGGACGGCGAAGGGGATCAGGGGGCGGCGGCTGCGCCCGAGAAAGCGTTGGTTGCTACCATTCGCACTAAGCTGCAACTGGGTCAGGATGGTAAATCACAGTCTGCTGCGTATGTGTGTGGGTCCTCCAAGCCCCCTAGGGCCCCCAAGGCTTATCCCTACAATTACTTTTTTGATAATTTTCTTTATCGTGAATGGCAGCGTCCACATCACTCTTCTTCGCTGTCAAAGCGGTTCGCTGCTCGCTATCCCTTTGAGGAAAGCTTTTTGAAAAAATGGGAATCGCCTGTGGTGGACCCACCGATAGCACGCCTTAGTAAGGCGACGACCATCCCTCTGGAAGGTACTCGTTCTTTTAAGGATTCCGCTGATAGAAAAACAGAGGCGCTTTTAAAGTCGATGTTCCTGGTGGCAGGTTCCGCTGTGCGGTGCAACAGCTGTCCGAGTGTATGGAAGAGCTCCTGAAGGGCCTGGAAGGCGGTCGCCTGGTGGATGCGCCACAGAAGGCTGAGTTTTTTGCTCCAAGGTTTCAAGTACCTTTGTGATGCGGCCGTTGATTTACTGCCGATGTTATCCAGAATAACGATATTTGCCGTCATACTCAGACGGATTCTTTGGTTGTGTTCTTGGTCCGGTGATTACGCTTCCAAAAAAGGTCTTGCTGACCTCCCTTTTCAGGGTGGCCGTCTATTTGGTCCATGCTTGGATGACATTATTAAGGACTTCACGGGAGGTAAGAGTACCTTCCTTCCAGAGCCCCGTAGGCGTGAGTTTCGCCATAGACAGGGGCCCCCACCTTCGGGTCAGAAGACGTTTTTTTCGCGCCCTGGGCGCAGCAGGTAAAGGGACCCGCTCCGGTAAGGTCGCTGCAGGGGCCGGAAGACAGCAGTGGCAGTGCAAAACCGAAAAGGCGGAGGACAAGTCCTCCTCAGCCTGATGGGTTGCCCCCACCCGGGTTTCGGGTGGGGGGACGTCTTCTGGGGTTCACAGGCTGGTGGCTGGCTCACATTTCCAACCGCTGGGTCTGGGAAGCGGTGTCCACCGGGTACAGGATAGAGTTTGACACTCTACCCCCAGACAGGTTCTTCCCATCAAATTAGGGCTCCCGCAGGAACGCCGGGAGGCCCTTTTTGGGGCTGTAAAAGCACTCTCAGACCAGGGGGTGATCGTGCCAGTGCCCCCAGTAGAGAGGTTTTGAGGGTTCTACTCGAATCTTTTCGTGGTTCCCAAAAAAGGGGGGGTTCGGCCCGTACTGGACCTGAAGGCCCTGAACCGGTGTGTCAGGGCGCGGAAATTCCGGATGGAATCTATCCGCTCGGTCGTGGCCGCCCTTCATCAGGGGGAATTTCTGGCGTCCCTGGACTTCAGGGATGCGTACCTCCATGTACCCATTCATCCACGACATCAGCGCTTCTTGCGCTTTGCGGTGGGAGACCTCCATTTTCAATTTGTGACACTCCCCTTTGGCCTGGCCTCGGCACCTTGAGTTTTCACAAAACTGCTAGCACCGGTGTTGGCGTTGCTACGACAGAGAGGCACTGCGGTAGTAGCCTACCTAGACGACCTGCTCCTGCGAGCGGAGTCTGCCTCGGCTCTGGAGAAGAATATGGGTATCACAATGACCTCACTGCAGGACTTCGGCTGGTTACTGAACCTGCAGAAGTCGTCGGTCTCTCCATCCCATCGCCTGGAGTATCTGGGTCTAATTATGGACACAGAGCAGGCGAAGGTATTCCTCCCTCCGGCCATGTTGCTGTCTCTGCAGTCGGCAATGTGCACCCTCTTGTCGCACCGTCAGTCTTCATTACGGTTCTGTATGCGGGTGCTGGGGCTCATGGTCTCGCCGTTGGAGGCGATACCATTTGCCCAGAGTCACACTCGTCTCCTTCAGCGAGCAATTCTGGCTCGGTGGGACAGGTCCCCTCGGTCATTGGACCTTCTGATCCGTCTGAGCTCCCAGACCAGGGCATCTTTGACCTGGTGGCTTCGGGACTCGGCCCTGATTCAGGGGAAGTCGTTCCTGCCCCTCCAGTGGGTGATCATCACCACGGATGCCAGTCTTTCGGGCTGGGGAAGGTTCCTGGGGCTCCTGTCTGCCCAGGGCCATTGGTCGGCACAGGAAGCTCACCTCCCCATCAACGTTCTGGAGCTGAGAGCAATCAGATTGTGCCTTTTTCACTGGACAGGAGATTGCAGGGTCGTCCGATTCGAATTCAATCGGACAATGCCAGTGCAGTGGCGTATGTGAACCATCAGGGCAGCACAAAGAGTCCAGCAGCTGTGGCGGAGGCAGCTCTGATACTGCGTTGGGCGGAATGTCACGTTCCGGCGATCTCAGCCATTTACATTCCAGGTGTGGAGAACTGGCAGGCAGACTATCTCAGTCGCCAGACGCTGGACCAGGGAGAGTGGTCTCTCCACCCGGAGGTGTTCAATCAAATTTGGCGCAGATGGGGGATGCCGGACGTGGATCTCATGGCGTCTCGGTTCAATCACAAGGTGGAGACCTTTGTGTCCAGAACGAAGGATCTGTTGGCAGTGGCCACGGACTCTCTGGTGGCCCCCTGGGACCATTATCGTCTTCTGTATGCTTTCCCTCCGATAAGACTGCTTCTGCGATTGATATGCAGGATAGTAGCGGAGCGGATACCAATAATCCTGGTGGCTCCAGATTGGCCTCGGCGCACTTGGTACACTGACGTGGTGCGAATGGTGGCAGATGCCCCTTGGCGACTCCCGCTGCGAGACGCTCTTCTGTCTCAGGGACCCATCTTGCACCCTGCTTTACTCTCGCTGGCTTTGACGGCTTGGCTATTGAGTCCCAGGTGCTGAGAGACAGGGGAGTCGTTGACTCCGTGATCCCTACTTTGTTAAAAGCTCGCAAGTGTACTTCTCGCAAGATTTATCACCGCACCTGGAAGGCTTATATTGCTTGGTGCGAGGCGGAGGGCCATAACCCTCGCTCTTATGTCGTGTCCAGGGTCCTGACTTTTTTACAACAGGGCCTGAACAAAAAACTGGCTTTGAGTACTCCCAAGGGCCAGATATCGACTCTGGCGATTCTCTTTCAGAGACCTTTAGCTTCGCACTCGTTGATTCGTACCTTTGTACAAGGTGTGCGACATGTGGCGCCTCGGGTAAAAGTTCCGATGGCTCAGTGGGATCTGAATTTGGTGCTTTCTGTTCTTCAGAAACCGCCTTATGAGAATATCAGGGAGATTTTCTTTGTCACTGCTGTCGCAGAAGGTGGCCTTTTTAGTTGCCATCACTTCCGCCAGACGGGTGTCTGAATTGTCAGCACTATCGTGCAAGTCTCCCTACTTAGTCATACATAAGGATAAGGAGGTCTTGCAACCTTCTCCTTCCTTCCGAAGGTGGTTTCATCCTTTCACATTAATGAAGATATTGTTCTTCCTTCATTGTGCCCTCGTCCATCGCACCCAAAGGAGTTTGAGTTGCATGCTTTGGACGTAGTGAGGGCCTTACGAGTGTACTTGGCTGCTACAGCTTCTTTTCGACAAGCTGATGCTTTGTTTGTGTTGCCAGAAGGCCCGCGCAAAGGGTTGGCGGCCTCGTCGGCTACGATTTCTCATTGGATCAGACAGACCATGACCCATGCGTATTCTGTTCGGGGCAAGGTTCCCCCTTTTCCGGTCACGGCTCATTCTACCTGGGCTGTTAGCACTTCCTGGGCTTTCAGACACCAGGCCTCGGTGTCACAGGTGTGCAAGGCGGCCACTTGGGCCTCGGTTCACACTTTCACTAACTTTTATAAAGTTGATGTGTTTGCATCTTCGGATGCTGCTTTTGGCTGCAAAGTTTTGCAGGCGGCAGTGTAGGCGCGTCTGGCGCCTCCTTAGAGGTTGGGTACTGTTAGCGTTTACCCACCCCTCTTTTTGACACAGCTTGGGGACGTCCCCACACGTCATGATGAGCTGCATCTGTCAGTGAACGATAGGAGAAAAAGGGATTTTATTAAAACTTACCTTAAAATCCTTTTCACTGACAGACGCAGCACCCACCCCTCTGTGCTCTGTTCTTGTATGGCTTGTGTACGAACTGAAGAGCTATGCTATGAGGGGGTTTATGTAGGAAGAGAGGATGACCCCATGGGAGGGGCCAGCTGTTTCTTTTCCCTGCCTAGTTAACTCCTAGTGGGACAAGCATAAACCCCACATGTCATGATGAGCTGCGTCTGTCAGTAAACTCGGAGAAAAGGATTTTACGGTAAGTTTTAATAAAATCCCTTTTTTTGTTGCAGGGGATGCCTGAAATCTGACTTGTATCTTAGGCAGGCTCCTGGAAAAATTGGTGAGCCAATCACACAAGCAGGAAATTATGTTTCTGGGGAGTGGTCAGTACACATTCTGTGTATAGAACAACTCCAGGTAGCCATATTGCGTTTATAGAATATTACAGCAGCTGCAGATTCAAAAAGAAAGGTACTTTTTAATATCATTCAATTACAATATTACTTGTGTCACAATTATATGTGCTGTATTATTTTTTCTTTATTTACTATTTTTTCCCCACTAAAGTGGAGTTACCCTTTAAGCTTCCCGTTCCTATTCTCCAGTTTTTTCACATTTCTACTGTCATTTACTGCTGACTTGAATGTACATTGTACATGTCTATATACACATGGATATACATTGTAATTGTGATGTCTTCTGAAGGCTTGCTGTAATAGTCTTCATTGTAAACTTCTCTGACTGTATGTTAGATTATGCAATTATGAAATTTCAATAAAACGTCTAAGAAAAAAAAAAAAGTACAAACTAGAAGGGACACCCTCGGCATTCCAGATTTGCGTGAGAGCAATCAGGGTGGCTAAAATAGAATACAAGAAACACATTGCTACAGCAAATAAAACAAATCCCAAAATGTTTTTTCAAATACATTAGGCTGCTAAGACGTTAAACCGCTGTATCATCTTGGCCACCATGCTGCAACGCATTTTCAGAGTCTTGGCAATCTTCTTATAGCCTAGGCTATATTTTTGTAGAGCAACAATTCTTTTTTTCAGATCCTCAGAGAGTTCTTTGACATGAGGTGCCATGTTGAACTTCCAGTGACCAGCATGAGAGCGTGAGAATGATAGCACCAAATTTAACACACCTGCTCCTCATTCACACCTGAGACCTTGTAACACTAACGAGTCACATGACACCGGGGAGGGAAAATGGCTAATTGGGCCCAATTTTGACATTTTCACTTAGGGGTGTACTCACTCTTGTTGCCAGTGGTTTCGACATTAATGGCTGTGTGTTGAGTTATTTTGAGGGGACAGCAAATTTACACTGTTATACAAGCTGTACACTCACTACTTTACATTGTAGCAAAGTGTCATTTCTTCAGTGTTATCACATGAAAAGATAGAATAAAATATTTACAAAAATGTGAGGGGTGTACTCACTTTTGTGAGATACTGTAGCTCTTCAAAACTGGATTTGTATGTACATGATGTATATCCGAAGATATCCTGCTTATGGTTAGGACCTACACTATCATCATAGCTAGTGGTGATGTTTTCCAATTGTGGATTGTTTCTTCCACTTGTGTATTGTCTGCTGTTTTTGTACGATATGTGTGTTGTTATTTTTATTGAAAAAAGCTAATAAAAAATTATTTTTCAAAATAGAAAAAGGAAAGCTGGAGGCAGCGTCTGCAGGAGCCTAACATTGCTGATTGGGGGTGCAATGCTCTGCAGGCTCCTCCGCATAAAAATAATAAATGCACGTCTTTTCCCTGCAAAAATATGTGCATTTATTATTTTTTCAAAAGGTGAACTTAGCCTTTAAAGATTGCTCTTTAAACTGCATTGCTGTTTTAAATGTATAGTTTAATACAAAGGAGATAGTTCAATAAGGCTTTCTCTGTAAAGTATAGTGTCACAATAGGAGCACAGTTAAAACGAAGACATAGCGCAGCCCAAGGGATGAATTAATTGCAGCAAGGTTAATATTTTAAGCTAGCCCTATAGTTAGAGGTAACCTTGACTTCCCAGATTAATAATTTGATTCAGCATACATCCTGCTCTGTTTGCATTCCTTGAACTACCATTCAATGGCAAATATTGCTGTGCAATATGTGAGTAAGTTGTTTGTTTGGAAGCCCAGATTCTGGATCTAAAGAATCAGCTGACAATACTGCAGAACATTAACAACTTGGAGCTTGGAACTCACTGGACCAGTATAGGGAAAAGTGGACAAATAGAGAAAGCTGGGCTGACGTTTCTGTCAGTTACTGGCTCCGCTATAAGAACAGACTGCATCTAAATAGGGAGGGTGCAGCTCTGTTGGGCAAAACATGGTTGGAAGGCTGGAGGAGCTTTTAAACTAGGATCTTAGGGGAGGGAGCAAAAAACAATATGCCAAGAGTAAAGCTGGCCATACATTATACAATTTTCTTGTTCAATTTCCTTTTTAGAAGGGCCTGCCCGATTGCATACAAATTGAAAAGTGTTTAGGTGTGACCTCATATTATATGGTTTTCCTTAATCTAAAGGAAAATTGTATAATGTATGCCCAGCCTAAGAGTATATGAGGGAAAGGGATATAGAGGGGGTGGAATGGTGGAGGAGCAGGGCTCAAATTAAATGGCAGAGAAATTGCTCACCTAAGTCCAATATAAGAAGAGTAATAGCATCAAATTATAGCTCAAAAATGAGTAATAATATGACATTAAATGCTAATACAAAAGGTATGTTCACAAATGCAAGAAGCCTGGCAAACAAAATGGATGAAGTAGAACTTCTGGTATTTGAGGAGCACTTTAACTTTTTGGGAATATTGGAAACCTGGTAAGGCAGCTCACACATCTGGGCTGGGGGAGGGACAGAATTGGCAGAAGGAGGGGTATGTGTGCAAGTCAGGGGCGGATCAAGGGGGGGGGCAACGGGGCAATTGTCCCCCCCCAGAAAATATTACCGACTCCAAGGCTTTCTCCCTCCGCCACCTCACCTGATTTACGTGTCGAAAGTCATTATCTAAATGCAGCTGCAGGGACTATTTTCTGCTTCCCCTGGCTCCTCGCGGCTCCCAGGTGGCCTAAAATATATTCTCTGGGCCCCATCAGTTTATTTAGAGGGGCCCAGGGCGGCAGTGGCGGTGCTATGGGAGTGCGGACTGTGGTGACACTGGGGCCGCCGCTACACACTGCAGAGCTGCAGCAGAGCGGTGTCAGTGTTTCCAGTGTGATCCTGCCTTTCTAAGCAGCCAGTCACTGCTCTGTGAGGTGGAGTGATCTCCACCCGACAGGAGCCTCCTAGTTCCGGCTGGCCTGACGTCATGATTCAGAGGCTGGGAGCGCGGGCAATTGAACACAAGATGCTGCCTATAGGACATGTAAGTGATTGATCACTTAATTACTTAACACACTTAACACAACCGTGCCTTAACTAACAGTAACACATTGTCTTAGCTGTGTGGGGAACTGGCTGCAATGGTTAATGCTTTGGGGAAGG